>BQNB010161646.1:0-14658 GCA_026074375.1 Tanacetum coccineum | reverse complement strand
AAACTTACATTTCAAGAACGATGAAACTTCAGTTTCAAGAACCACCGGTTCAGGACATTCATAGGGTTCTATGAAGGACACATCATTGCTATTTGTTTGATACCTTTGATAAGGTTCATAAGGATGAATATATTCATCAAATGGATATCTTCCAGTTTCAGCAATGTTGATGTTGTCAATTAAGGGTCTTGAGAATTTGATAGCATCAAGGCTTTCATCAAATGTGATGTGATAGGTTTATTCAGTTTGTTGTCTTCTAGTGTTTAAGACTCTGAAGGCCTTAGAAACAAGTGAGTATCTATGAAGATAACCATCATCAGCTTTTTCATCAAATCTTCCTAAGTGATCATTATGATTGTGGATGTAAACTGGACATCCAAAGACATGAAGAAAAATGATGTTTGGGATTCTTTTATGAAAAAATTCCTAAGGATTTTTAAGATGTCTTATCACAATGGTGGACCTGTTTTGAGTGTAGCATGCAGTGGCTACAGCTTCAGTCCAGTATTATTTTGAGAAGACAGATCATGAAAGCATTATTCTTGCAGCTTCTATGAGGGTTCTATTTTTCCTATTAGTAACACCATTTTGTTCAGGTGTGTAGGGAGAGGAAATTTTTTAAGAAATCCCTTTTTCATCATAGAAGTTGACAAGGATGCTATTTCTAAATTCGGTACCATTGGCAGTTCTGAGTTGTTTAACTTTGATGTCATTTTGATTTTCAACTATTTTAATGAAGGACATGATGGTTTCAAGTTCTTGACTTTTCTTCTTCAAGAAATATACCCAGGTGTACCTTGAGTACTCATCGACAATAACAAGGGTGTATTTTTCATGGTTAATGGACCTAGGAGTTACAAGTCAAAATAAATCCATGTGAAGAAGATGAAGACATTTCTTGATAGAAGATGTCTGTTTTGTTTTGAAGCTGGCCCTATGATGCTTTCCTTTTTCACATCATGAACATGGTTTGTCCTTTGAGTAGACAAGTAAGGAAAGACCAATAACAAGATTTTGTTTTGCTAGTTTGTTGATTGTTTTGAAGTTTAGATAAGCACGTCTTTTATGCTAAAGCCAGTTGAGATTGTCAGAAGCTTTCGCAAAGAAGCAGGATTCTTGAGCAGAAGATGTCATGTCAAGAACATATACATCTCTTACTATTAGAGCAATCATTACAACTTCTTTTTGGAGTTGAGGATTGTTCCTCTTTTCTCATCAATCTGAACAATATACTTAACATCACAGAGTTGACTGATGCTAATCAGATTGTACTTAAGACCATTTACAAATGCTACTTTTGTGAAAACTATACCATTACATTTGATAGAGCCATAACCTTTAGTTGTGCATGTAGAGTGATCTCTAAACACCACCTTAGGTCCTGGCTGTTCCACATATTTGTGCAGGTAACACTTGACACTAGTCATATGCCTTGAGCATCCACTATCCAGGTACCAGATTGGTTTCCTGATGTCACCATGCACAAATACGTTCAGAATGGTTAGTTTTGCTTAGAAACCCATCTTCTAGTATGAGTCTTGGATTTGTTGGCATTTGATGATTTAGCCCTAGTTGATTTTAGATCTTTAGACTTTTTGGCTTGAAGTGCTTCACCTTTTTTGAACCATTCAATGTCATAATGATCAGTTGTGGTATAAGTTGAGCTACCACAAGCTTTACATCTTTTGAAGGCATGTTGAGGATTTCTTGGATTGATCTCTCTTTCTAGAGAGATAATCCTATTATGACCATGTGTGTCATGGTCATAACTTCTACATAATCCACATACGGGATAGTATAAACACTCATTGGATAAATGATCGATACATCCACAGTGTATGTAAGGTGGAAAGAAGCGTTTTGATGGTCTTGGGATTTTAGATCTTGATGAAGATCTACCCAGACTTTTGAGATGCTGAGACATTTTAACAACCCGAATTTAAGATCGATATTTAAAACCGAACTCTAATTTTATTCCTAATTTTTATGGAATTTATTATTTTTGTTTTTAGCCGTTTTAATGAAAATCGTCGTTTTAGCTATTACGAGCCGTGCTTTGGATATTTTTCCGTTATAGCATTCTAGAAATCGATAATTTATTGATAATTTCATATTTTATCCCCGGAAGCTTAATTATGTCTATTTTTGTACTTTTTGACTTTTCTTGTATTTTTGCTAAAACCGTGTCAAAAATAGTACTTTAACACTTTTAATATTTTAACTAAGTGTTTTAAATCAAAATAATGTGGTATATATGTTTATAAAAATAAATAAACATAATAAAGAAACCAAATACCTCTTATTATCTAATTAGCTCATACAAAACTAAAATCCAAACACCCCTTTATATTTATTTACCTCCTTCACCAAAACCAAACACACACACACATTTGATAAAAAAACATCTCCCTCCTCCTCCACCTCCAATGGCTGCCAATTTCACCATATCTACCACCATCATTTTACAACATGATTAAACATATTTTAGCATCATAACATCATCTTAGAACCACTTGCAAAGTTTGGTTAATTTTCATGAAGATTTGAAGGTGTTTTTGGGGACTTTTCTTGAAGTTTTTGATTGAGGTTTTATATTATCAAATGGGAAACATTATTTTGGGTATTTAGAAGAAAAGTACTAAAAGATTTTGGGTGCTTCATGGTCCGAAAATCACCACCAAGTCAAGTGGTTGTTTGTGTTGATTCACTAGTTTTAATCCTAATCTTGTAAGTTTAATCTTTAATTCTTGATTTCTTTTTATTTTTGGCCATACAATTTAGCCATGGTTCCTAGAAATAATTATATTTTTGATGTATGAGATGTGTGGAAGAGATGGATATGGCATTGCATGTGGTTGGATAGTGTTAGAATTGATGTTTAGATGGAGTTTGAGGTAGATTATAGGGACTGTTTCCAGGTCAGTAGCAAAACGTGGATTTTCCCAATAATTTTTTACTTAGAGCCTACTGTTAAGTTACATGGATGGGTTTGATATATGCTCTAAAGCTACTTGTTGGCTTAATTGGTAATGGTTTTCAATCCTGCCGGGGGAGGGAGTTTATGGCCAATTACTTAAAACTATTCATAAATACGAGTCCTCGAGAATTCTTTGTGTGGAAAAGTTCCAAATATTTGTACTATAACATATAAATATGCATAACTTTAGGTGATAGGTAAACATTTAAATTAAACATAAGCGGTGGTTTTAGCCTTTACGGATAAACAGTTTGTGAAATACGCCAATATTGGTGTTTGGTAGGAAAACTTGGGACTGTTGCAGACCAGCAGTATAAAAGGGTTAATTGCAGAAAACTTTTGGCCTGATAATGTCTAGCTTATTTGATGAGATTGTAGAAATAAGTTCAAGGTATATGTGTCGAGTTGGCTAGAGCCATATCTCCTCCGGATGAGTGAGATATGGCCGTTTTACGGAAACTAGTCAAGTCTGGAACATCATTTGGAAAAGGAGTTTAACTCTAGGTTTATACTCTAAAATGTAGGAGAGGAATGCTAATATCAGTAGTATACATCTTAAGCTAACATCTTCAAGTGGATTCACTTTAATAGCTATCACGGTTTAGGATTTATGACCGTTTCCGTAAAGGGTTTTGGTTTTGGGAATGATTCTGGTTTAGGTAGCAGGTACTAAAATGTTATTTCCCATTGCTTTGAAACTAATTATTTGATGAGGCTTAACTTTTTGAAAACTAGATTTAAGGGTGTGTTTGGTAGGGAGAGTTGATAGCGGAGAAATGGAAATTAATTCAATTCTCATGTTTGGTAGAGAGAATTAAAAAAGTGAAGAAATCAAGAGAAATTGATAGAGAAATGGAGAGATATATATGTAGTGTAATTTAACAACATTCATTTCCATCATTTTGATAGAGAAACTAGAGAAATGGATTTTTTTTATAAAAAAATAGTTTTTTTTTAATTTTTTATTCTTTTTTTTAATTGCTTCCGGTTAAAATTTGATTAAAATATGAATTTTTAATTTGATTAAAATTTTTAATTTTTTTTTATTAATTTTTAATTTTTAAAATTTGATTAAAATTTGGTTAAAATTTAATTTTTTTTATTAAAATATGAATTTTTAATTTCTTCCGGTTTAAAATTTAGATTTTTAATAAAGATTTTCATGATTATTTTTTATTTTAATTCTCTGGCGCTACCAAACGGTGGAATTCAATAAATTTCTCACTCAATTTCATTTCTCTGAATTCCTATTCTCTGCTTCATTTCTAATCTCTGAAATTCTCTCTACCAAATGTGCCCTAAAGGGCTTTCCAGAGGTGATTAAGTTGAGTTAAAAATAGAGTTTCTGTCGTTAAAAACAAGAATCTGTGTTTTACGTTTGTTTTGAAATACACAAAGGTAAGGATAAACATTAATGATTCAAGAATTAATAGCCAAAACTTCTTAGATGTTATTTCATGCATATGCTCAGGTTAGAAATTCACTTAGGGATTATATATACTTGCGGTTAAGTAGTTAAGCCCTTTTGCCGTGCATATCTTGAAGACATATCTCATGATTACGTGTTTATTTTTACGTATTGACTTCTTTTATTATACTAAGACGCGTCACGTCTTCTAGGTGGTGCTTAGAAGTACTTTTCGCTCGTCCAAGGACTTATCTTACTTCTACTCTACTTCTTCCTACTATGAGTTCATAGCCTCGCATTTAAATCTTTTTATGTTTTAAAACCCGCGAGGGAGATACATGCTTGTTTTAAAAAATTGAACACGTGTGATTTTATTATGTGAACGTTGCTATGAAAGACCATTTACAAATGCTACTTTTGTGAAAACTACACCATTACATTTGATAGAGCCATAACCTTTAGTTGTGCATGTAGAGTCATCTCCAAACACCACCTTAGGTCCTGGTTGTTCCACATATATGTACAGGTAACTCTTGACACTAGTCATATGCCTTGAGCATCCACTGTCTAGGTACCAAATAGATTTCTTGATGTCACACTGCACAAATATGTTTAGAATGGTTAGTTTTGCTTAGAAACCTACCTTCTAGTGGGAGTCTTAGATCTGTTAGCATTTGATGGTTCAACCCTAGTTGATTTTAGAGCTTTAGCCTTTTTGGCTTGAATTGCTTCACCTCTTTTAAACCATTCAATGTTATAGTGATCAGTTGTGGTATGAGTTGAGCTACCACAAGCTTCACATCTTTTGAAGGCATGTTGAGGATTTCTTGGATTGATCTCTCTTTCTAGAGAGATAATCTTGTTATGACTATTTGTGTCATGGTCATAACTTCCACATAATCCATATACGGTATAGTATAAACACTCGTTGGATAAATGATCGATACATCCACAGTGCATGCAGGGTGGAAAGAAGCGTTTTGATGGTCTTGGGATTTTAGATCTTGATGAAGATCTACCCAGACTTTTGAGATGCTGAGACATGTTCATGGTGGAAATGTATTCAGCATGATCACAGGTTCTGTGATCAGTTTTCTCACACTTTTTACAAAATAGGACTTTATAACAATTTTCATAGAGATGATTATTTAAGCCACACAGATCACAAGTCTTTTTTAATTATGTTTTGTATTCATTTTGAAGTGCATTTTGTGGAACCTGTTGTGGTTGAGTATTTCTGGAGTAAGATGATTGATTCTTGCTAAATTGTAATTTTAGGTTGTTAAGTTCTTTCATTACAATAGCCAAAGGAGGATCATCTTTAATTTTCACACTCTTTAGTTTACCAGCAGGAGCTGAGTTAACTTTGAAGCTGAAGAGCTTTTGTTGTCTTTAGCAGGAGCTGAGGATGATTCATTTATTATGACACCTTTTAAAGTTTCAGCTTTGAATGTGGATTTTAACTTCAAAATTGATTTGATAGTCTTAGGTCCAAAAATAGGTTCAGCACCATCCAACTTCCTCGGTGGAGGAAGAGGGGTGCTACAGACTGAAGATTCATCAGCTGAATCATAATCGATTGCTAAAGAGTCAGTGACAGCAAGTAAAGGATCAGTTGTATTTTTTTGTGACTTAGTTGGGAGTATCCTACCAGTATCATGATTTGGCAGAATAAAACCTTCAGCTTCAGACAACCAGGGGCTTTTAACACCAGGTATGGACACTTTTATGTCATCAGCTAAAGATTTTACAAAGACAAGGTCTTTTTTCACAGAACTGGAGGGATCTTCAGTGAGTTGATCAGCTCCCAGAATTCTCTTCTTTTGAGAGGGGATTTGTTTACTAATAGACTGATTTACTTTGTTAGAACTATTAAGCCATGTTTCAGTGATTGCTATAGCTCTTTAAGTTCTATTCTTAAGTTTTTATTCTCTTTTAGAATCTCAGTGTTTACATGCTGCATGGTAAGAAAATCAAGTTTTGCTTGTTTTAATACTAAAAGCTGTTATTTGCATGCATTCAGTTCATGAACAAGATCTCTATGTTTTGACAAAAGATTGTTTCTTTGTTCTTCAGCATAATTTAGATCGATACACAAATAATCTAGATAGGGTTTTCTATCATCATTATCTTTCATTTCAAGAAGAGTGTGTACCTTTCTCATGGAGATCTTTACCCATTCACCATTTATGGCGCCTTCTTTGCTGACATCATTATTTTCTTCAGCTAGTGTCATGAGTGCTTTGACCTCCACCATCTCATTGTCATCTGATGACACTTCGTCTTTATCTCATTCATACGCTTTAGCGATAAGACCTTTGTTCTTAATAGTTGCAGCTTTAGAAGCTGAAGCACTTGAACTTAGGAGAGCCAATTTAGCCTTGACTTTGTTGTATTTAGCTTCAAAGTCCTTGGTAGGCCTTAGTTCTGGTTTGTGCTGAGAGGAACTGAGAGTTTTTTGTAGAAAGGGTGATTGATATGAGGGAACTAAAGTTTATGACTAGCAGTCTCTTGAAAAATGACCTTTCTTACCACATTTGTGGCATTTAGTTTGGTCAGTTGCTTTTGCACTGTTGAACCTTTAAGTACCCTTCTTAAAGAATCTTTTAGACTTGGCTAAAAGAGCTCTTGCTTGATTTTCTTCTTTTAGGTCATTTAGGTACTCCGGACGGCTTCTTGTATCCTCTTCATCATCAGGACTATCTTGAAAGTCTTAGATAATAAAGATAGGGAAGAAAGCAGTTGACAAAGGTGTTGTAAAGACAAGAGATTTGTTCTTTTTAGTCTCATAAATATTGTCTATTAGGTTTTCTTCATATTTGAGTTTAACAAATAGAGAAGCAAGCTCAGAATCTTTCACATGATTTGTGTTTCTGAGACTTTGGCAGAAACTTAGCCACTTCGTTGGTAACCCATTTATAAAACCAGTATTTATTTCAAGCTTTGAAAGATTGATGCCATCATTTACTAACTCATTCATCAAGGCTTCATATTTGGTGAAAGTTTGTATTAGTGTTTCACCTTCTTTGAAATTGAAGATGTTATAACACAACTTTAGGTCCATAACCCTACTTTCTTTCACATCAGAGGGACCCTCATGATATAGTATCAGGTCATCCCAGGTTGATTTAGTTGTTAAGCAGTTTATGACAGAATTCATTTGGTCATCTAGAAGGACAGACATGATGAGACTTTTGAGACGCTGATCTAAGTTAGCAACTTTTCTCTCATCTGCAGTCCATTGTCCTTCTGGCTTCCTTTGACCAGCTGTCATGGGGATAAAAGGATCATTTTTGATGATATTTTCAAATTGAGGTTTAATACTAAGGATGGCACATAAACCTCTTTTTCCAGTTGGTGAAATTTTCCACTTTTAGTACAAGAGCGACATTTAATTGGCCACCTCTGTATTCAAGAGTTTGTGGTACTTCTACTGCTGCCATTTATGATAGATCTTGATTTTAAAAATCTTTGGGCCTTTTTATATCCTTTTAAAGGGATTTTATAAATTAGAAGGCTCTGATACCACTCGTTGGTCCCTTGGAATCTGATATAAGGTTTATCAAATTAAACTAATCAGATTCCATGGCAATGAAGTAAGTTTTAAACAAATATATATGAAGAATATAAAGAACAAGTTTAAAACACACAGAAGTACTTTTCAACGTATAAGTTCTTATTAGAATCAAATAAAGAATCTATGACACACCTTGCTTGTGGAATAGCAAGGTGGTTGAATGACAATTGGGGTGTTATCTCCTTCGAACTTATTCTCTAACCAAAGTTATGAGAAATAAGAAAACAAACTACTTATGACTAAACTGAAGCTTCAGCTTCAGTAGTACCGTTCAGTTTGTTTGAGAGATAAATGAACTCTTCAATGTGTTTCACATTAATTAGAAGAGATAACATTTACTCTGGGAATCCCTTCCCTGTTATAGGCAAAGGGATTAGGGTTTACAAGTTTAACCTACACTACGTGGCAAGCATTAAATAGGTGGTTGAGCTACCATTTAATGCACATTTGCTTTCTAGTACTAGGTACAGTCCTTTGTGGAAAGTTGTTGTACTTCTATACCAACTTTTAGAAGTTACTTTCCCAAAGAGATTGCTTTATTTCTTTTGACATAAAGCAATCTTTTCCCCGACTTGTAAACCTTCTAGAAGTGAAACAACACGTTTCAACTTTTGTTAAGGAGATAGACAACGTTCAGCTTTGAATTGTCAACCAAGCCGAACTGAAGCTCTTACCAAAAGCCTTCTTTAGTTTCTGTACCGCTGCATAAACTGAAGTGAAGATACTTCCCAATCTTCTAGGGATCTGAAGAGCTAACGCTAAAGAAAATTCAGCGACTCAAGCTAAAAGACTTCAACTTTAGTAATACTTAGGGGATTTTATGTTTAAATCTACTGAAAGATTGAAGGGCTCAGGAACTGAACCCATCATAGGACATGTGAAGAGAGTACCACCATAACTCTTCCTCGTTGTCTGCTAGCTTTTTTAGAGTCGTCGGGGACATGCTTTGCATTCCAAGCTTTTTGATGAGAAATTCCAGTCATTCTCGTACTAAAGGCTTGGTGAAGATGTCTGTCAGTTGATACCCTAATCTGACATAATATAGCTCAACCACCCCATTCTCTACTTGCTCCTTGATAAAGTGATGTTTGATGTCTATATGCTTGGATTGGGAGTGTTGGACGTTGTTGCAACATAAAGCAATGGCACTTTTATTATCACAGTACAGTGGTATCTTGTTGAACACAAGTCCATAGTCAGTCAATATGATTGCATCCAAAGTATTTGAGCACAACATCCTGACAAGGCAATGTATTCAGCTTATGTACTTGATATGGCGGTCCTCTTCTGTTTCTTTGATGACCAGCTCACCAAACTATCACCTAACAGCTGCATACTTCCAGATGTACTTTTTCTGGTATCTTGGCAACCCGCATGGTCAGCATCTGCAAAAGCTGTTAGAGCAATGCAAGAATCCTTCGGATACCACAGTGCCATATTAATGGTTCCTCGTAGGTATCAAAAGATTCTCTTAACCATATGTAAGTGCTTTTCGGTAGGCTTTGCCTGATACCGGGCACACATGGACACAACAAATACAAGGTCATGTCTACTGGCTATGAGATACATAAGGGTGCCAATCATTCCACGATAACGTGTAGAATCAACAGCTTTCCCTTGTAGATCTTCATCCAGTTTAGATTTCTCGACCATTAGAGTATCTACTGGTTTACAGGTTTCCATACCATACTTTTTAATCAATTCTAAAGCATATTTATATCGATTTAAAAAGATGCCTCTAGGACTTTGAGAAATCTGTAGTCCTAAGAAAAATGATAGTTTGCCCATCATTGACATTTGGAATTTTGAACATGATATTTTGAAAACGTTTCACAAAGATCAGGTTTAGTGGAAGCAAAGATAATATCATCAACATAAATTTGTACCAATAATATGTCCTTGCCTTCACGTCTGACGAACACTGTTAGATCGACGGTGCCTTTGGTGAACTTCTGGGAGAGTAGAAATGATGAGATCAAATCGTACCAAGCACGTGGAGCTTGTTTCAACCCATAAAGAGCCTTCTTTAGCTTATACACATGATTGGGATTCTCTGGATCTACAAACTCGTCTAGTTGACTAACATAGACCTCCTCACGCAGAATTCCAATCAAAAACGTGATCTTCACATCCATTTGGTAGATGACCATGTTCATATGAGCAGCGAATGCAATAAAGATACGGATAGCCATGAGTTGTGCAACTCGATCAAAAGATTCCTCAAAGTCTATGCCTTCTTCTTGATGATAACCTCTCGCTACCAAACGAGCCTTATTTTTTAATACACCTCCCAGCTCGTCTAATTTCACCTTGTAGATCCAGTTCAAGGTAATAACCATTACATAATCTAGATGAGGTACGAGCTCCCATACTTCAAGACATTCAAACTCGTTGAGTTCTTCTTGCATTGCTTCAATCGAACAGGATTCTGTCAATGCGTCTTTATAACTCTTGGGCTCAACGGAGGAAAGGAAAGCATCAAAATAACATAATAGAGCTTCGTCTTGTAGTTATTGTTGAGTGGAAACCGAACTAGAACGATCGCCAATAACATTGTTAATCGGGTGATCTTTGGTCCATTTGTTGATGTGTTTGGGTGGTTGATTGATTAAATGCACATGATTTGGAATAACAATATGAGGAGAGGATTCTTCAGAACTAGGTTCTAGAATTATAAATTCAACAGAGGAATTATTATCCATGTGTGCAACTTCAATATCATGGTCAGCTTCTTTAACACCGAGAGGAATAACTGGTGATGGTATTTCTGGAGGTGTTTGTAAAGTACTTATTGGTGGTGCATCTTGATCAATTGTTGTTGAGGAAGGTGTACACGTTGAAACAACATATTCTGGTGCAATAACTGTCGGAACTTAAGGATCAACACATGGTGGAGGATTAAGGTACTCATCAAACATCGGCTGAAACAATATTTCCTACTCGTTCTTTGTTGGTGGAACATACGGAGTTGAAGAAGGAATGTTTGGCATGAGTCCTGAACTGATTGTTACAGGAGTTAAAAGTTTAGGCCCGGGTCCTGAACTGAATTGTTGATGTGTCGTTGTGTGGTGTTTATTTATGATAGTTCAAGTTTTAAATTTATAATTTGCCAACTTAACCAAAAACAACACTTTAACGGGAAGTGTACCCGGTCGGTGGTATATTCGTGGTAAGTAGGGTGTCGAACACTTGAAGCGAGGTTAAATCTCTTAATTTATTTATATTTTGGTTAACTAATCTAAGTTAATTCTAATCTAAGTCAAACCTATGCTAATCCTATGTTGGTTCTAATCCTAATTCTAATAGGTAAAAGGGGGGTTTCATCCTGAGAGACTGGTACGGGTTTGTTTGGTGACTACAATCAATTCAAGACACTTTAACCCACACAAGCAAATTAACAGAAGATAAAAGAGCGGTCGAGCCTTATGACAGAAAACTGTATTAGCCATTATAAATCCGATTAGAAATTGGTTTGTTTATTTAGTGCAATGATTACTTATCTCGAAGAGGCATATCATTCTTAGACTTAGGCGGGACTTCATCCTAAGACCTAGACACATTAATTCTGTCATAATTAAAGCATCCGCATAAAGCATTCTTATTACCTAATTATAATCTATCTTAGGGATTAAAGCAATGGTGATCTTGTTAAACCCTAGCTCATAGAGACTTTACCCACTTACTGCTTAATGGGAATTTATACTCTAGTAGTCCACTTGTCCAACTATCCAATGGAATCAGAATATTATTTGTTGAATTATCTAGATTCACCTACTAGTCAGCATGTTCAATAAACCAAAGGCAGTTTCTATTAACTAGTTAAGCCAAAAGAGTATCCCTAGCACGATTTTAGAAGGACAATACTTGTGATCCTATAATTCTAGATGTATAAATCACTCTATGGAGAGCTATCACGGCATCTAGATTACTTGGTCTGTATCACTAGATCCAGTTGAATGATAGGTCGCATACAAAAGCACGTAAACAAGTATGAATTGATAAACATAAACAAGCATGTAACGATAAATTAAGCAATCGAGAAATAAACAAATCCAAACATTCAGATCTTCGTAATAATGGCTAATAGCCGAAGGTATTAGCCTTCAAACATCATAATTAATACAAGATTAATTGTTTTAGCCAAGGTAAACTAACTGAGTTAATGAATGATACCAAAAATTGAATGATTACAAAAGTATAAGAAATTACGCGTTGTCTTCTATGGATTAGAATGCGTTGCAAGACCTCTTTTGCTCTTTTTCTCCTCTGAAAATCGACTTTTATGGTTTAGATATCGAGAATATGATTTAGCACACTTAAAACTCGTTTTTGAGTTTTGTATTTATAGGGTCTGGAAGTCGGTTTGATACGGTGTATCCAAGGGATTAGATACGGCGTATTGGAGTTTCTTGAAGTAGGGAGCACACTTGATATCTTCCAGAATCTTCACATACTATATCTTGAATATGGCGTATTGAGCTTCTCTAGATACGACGTATTAGGCTTGTTTCCTTTGTGGTCTTTTGGTGAGTGCAGGCACGGGTACGTCGTATCTTCCTTGATGGATACGGCGTATTGGTACTCCGAATAGTAATCTTCAAAATATGTTCATTTAAGCTCCATAATGCGCGCCTTTTGCTAATATTCACTAAGTACTCCGTAATTACTGCAATTCTCAAATATAAATGATTAAGTAACAATTCTTTGCAATAATTATACAAAATGGGTTAATATCATGGGATAAAGGATGCTATAAAATAGACGTTATTTGATGTCATCAAATATCCCCCCACATGAATCCTACTTGTCCTCAAGTAGCCTTTAGAAGTTTATAAAAATGTATCCCTAAGGATATTTTCCGTTAAAGCATTTATTTGATCTATTACAAGTACACAACCAAACACCTCACGAAATAGGAAGATGAAAACACTCAAATCACTCAACTAATCTATGTGGTAACATGCAACTAATTCGCTCAATTGCTCGGTCGTAACGAGTATTTTATCATAAGCTTGGCAAGGATACACATCTCCACCGCTAAAGCTACAGAGTTACAAGTTTATAAAGGTAAATATGAGTTTGTATGATAAGGCTTAGGGTTGATCATTCTACAATCTTTCACCAAAAGTACCACACCAACAAGGCAGCTGAAGCACACATACATGGCCGTAACGACAGAATAGACATGTGTGTTCGATCACATCCTCATTCGAGTTTAACCAAGGGTTAGGATGAAAAATGATATAGGGTAGGGATCTTTTAACTTTCACCAATAGTAATAAACCAATAAGGCAGCTGAGACATGCATATATGGTCGTTACGATGGAATAGACATACATGCTCGTACACATCCTCATTCGCGTAAAACCCATGGTTAGTGATTAGGAAAGGGAATTAAATTGTTGTTAAATAAAAATAACAAAATAAATATACTAAGTCCAAGATATAAGTTGCTAGATACTTTTTCCCAACCGTTACCATGATAAAGACACAACTATTTACAGACGTCTTGATCATTGATCAAAAACAACAACCAAAGTTGGCGTTCCCGTAACGGTCAACTTCCCAATCATCCCGTACTTTACATACTTTTACCAGACAAGTGGCGATATCTTCCACTTTATACAATACTCTACATCGTTGACTTTTAAGACGTATCAACGAATAATCAATCCTTCATATAATTCCTTCGGTCTAAGCTCTTGCGATTATCTCCAAGCTTTCCTTCTCTTTTTTTTGTTGCGATTTTTCTCATTTTTTTGATTTTTTTTGCTAACATTATACTATGAAACTCGGTGTAATTTCACCATCTTCACGATCATAATATCTCCGGATAATTTCTTCGGTAATTCTTCATTCTTCGGATGTACCAATAATTGTGTTGGTAGTAAAAATACATGAGTTTTGACTACTTTATACATTCCCATTTGCAATGTGCCAATTTCTTCCCAACCGTACCAAAGATAGAAAATTGACATAAGACTCGAGAAATACATACTTTACACTTTAAGCAACTAGCAACTGATAAATAGACATAATCTAACATGGTAGGCTAAGGTATAAAGGTGTAACAAAACAGATAGTTGGTGTAATTCCTAAAGGATTGGCTTTATTGGTTTTTCTAGGGGTATTTTACTTTTAAGATGAGAGTAAACAAAGGGTTTATACATGGATTTAACTAACCAGTGTAGTTAGTTAATAAAACAACATATATAGGCTTTTTTAGGTGTAATCCTATAAATTTACCAATTTAAACAAGTTACTCCATCTAAATCCACAGTACTCATTATTGTGGTCTCGAATAGATATACCAAGCCAAGTTCTAAAGTCTACAACATCACCGGCACACTCGTATTTTTGTGGAATTCGAGTAAACATTTGGAAATGGATAAGGTTAAATCCTCACAATATCTAATAAGGGTTATTGTGTGTGGGTTATGTATCAAGTAATTTCACAAAAGTATGCTTGAATTTTTTTAAATTTTAGCATAATTTAAGCATTTTAGTATGAAAAATAGGACAAGTATCATTCTAATTCCATCCCCCCACTTGAATTATACAACGTCCTCGTTGTATAGATAAAACATTAAAAATGAGAATTAAAAAGAATTAGAATGAGAAACTCTCCTGATATTTTACTCGGTGGATTCTCCAAGTTGAGTTTATGAGCAAGATTGTGTGTTGAAAATGCGTCTG
>BQNB010161643.1:0-11551 GCA_026074375.1 Tanacetum coccineum | reverse complement strand
TCTTTGTCATTTATGTGATCGAGGCATTTGTCTATATGTTCAAGTCTTTGTCATGGAACGGTCGGGGGAAAGTTACTAGCAACCGTACCTTATTTGTTGGCTTAATCTATTTGTTTTAGGAATTTTACTTAACACCCATTTTATTTCCCTTTCCTAGCAAGTAACCTTAGTGTCTAGTCAAGCGAGGACTTGTTCGAGCATGCATGTCTATTCTGTTGTTAAGGCCATGTATGCATGTCTCAGCTGCCTTGTTGGATGATGACTTTCGGTGAAAGTTAGAATCTCCTTACCCTATATCATTCTTCATCCTAACTACTGGTTAAACACGAACATGGATGTGTTCGGATTGTATATGTTTATTTTGTCGTTACGGCCATGTATTTATGATACAAATGCCTTGTTGGTGTGGTACTTATGGTGAAAGACTGTTGAATGATCAAACCGTAAGCCTTCTTAACCCAATTTTGCTTTTGACTTGTTCTTCCTTAGCTTTAGCGGTAGAGATGTTTATCCTTGCCATGCTTATGATACGAAGCTAATCATGATCGAGCAATTGAGTGTACTACTTAAATGTTACACCCTAGATTAGTTGAGTGATCTGAGTGTTTTCGTTTCTATATTTCATGAGGAGCTTGGTTATGTACAGGTGATTAGGACAAAACGATGCTTAAGTAGAAAATCCTCAACTCTGGTTAGGACACATTTTCATAAACTAAAACCTTTTCTAAAGTCTACTTGAGGACAAGTAGGATTCAAGTGGGGGGATATTTGATGACATGAAATAACGTCACTTTATTATATCATTTATCTCATCTATTTTGCCCACTTTTATATAATTATTGCATTATTTGGTACTTAATTGCTTTAAAGTTGATAAATGCAGTAATTCAGGAGTGTTTTATGAAGACAAGCTAAAAGGCACATAATTTTGAGCTAAAACGAAGACATTTGAAGATTGCTAAAATTTCACCAACACGCCGTATCCAACTTAAGAGATACGGCGTATCTGCGCCATGACTTTACAAGAAAACGCGTTTGACCAATTCCTAATATGGCGTATTCACTCTGTCTACATACACTGTATCCATGAAGATAACTATTCAAAGATACAGTAAATCAAGTAAATTGGGAATGATATCAAAGATTTATTACGAACGTAGCGCGCATTCTAAGGAATCTAGCCCAATATGCCATATCGACCTTGCTAGATATGATGTATCGAGTCTTTTTCAGACACTATAAATAGAAGACTCAAAAATGAGTTTTCAATGTGCAATATCATATTCTTTATACCTACTCACTAAAAGACGAATTTTAGAAGAGAAGATCAACCACCAATGTCAAGCATTGATCACTAATCCATAGAAGACATCGTGTAATTTTGACTCTCTTAATCGTTCGATTTCATTTGTTTGATTACGCTTGTATAATTATAATGGTTGTGGGCTAATACCCTCGGGTATTAGCCATCTTAATGAAAGTTCAATGTTTGGTTTGTTTTAAAATTATTTTCTTAATTTATCATTGATTGTTTAATTATGTTTATCACCTCATACTTGTTTATGTGTTTGAATATGCGACCTATCATTCAACTAGGTCTAATGATACAGACCAAGTAAGCTAGATACCGAGACAGCTCTTCATATCGTGTTTCATTTTACTGGACCAACAGGATCACAAATAACCTTCTGTCTTTGTCTTTGAATTATGAGCTTAGTTGGACCAGTAGGTTACCTGTTTATGTTTTAGCAATCATGCTCTTAATTTATTGATAAAGATTGGAATAGTGGACTACCAGTATATAAAACACCGTTAAAAATAAGTGGGTAAAGTCCAGTTGGGCTAGGGTTTTAACATGATCACCACTGCTTTAATTCTCTAAGATATATTATAATTAAACTAAAGGACGCTTTATGCGGATGCATTAATTGTGACAGGATTAATCATGTCTAGGTCTTAGGATGATGTTCCGCCTAAGTCTTAAGAATGATATGTTGCTTCGAGATAAGTAAATCATTGCACTAAAACAAACAAACCAGCATTGAACCGGATTTAATATGGCTAATACAGTTTTCTATCATTTGGCTTGTACCACTTTTCTATCTTTTAATTTTCTTCTTTTGTGTTTATTGTCTATTGAATTGGTATTTGTTTCCACCAAACCCGTGCCAGTCTCTCTGGCTAAAAACCCCCATATCATTAGACAATGTATATAGCATAGGTTTAACCAGTAAATAGACTAATTAAAATACTGACAGAATATAGGATTAATGTTCCACTCTTAGTGTTCGACACCCTACTTACCGCGAACTCCATCTTGACCGGGTACACTGCTCGTTAAAGTGTTGTTTTAGCTTTGTCGGCTAAATATAAATTTAAAACTTAATAATCAAATAATTGACCCTACACGACATCACATCAACGTATTAAGATGTTTAATTGGGAAACTGCTACGTACGGTAAAGTATATTGTGAAGATCTTGATTCTTTCACAATTTTGAAACAGATTTGCCCAAACTAATCGTCCTAACAATAGATGCATCGACAGCAAATCATAATAATTCTTCCGAACCAATAATAAGTATTTACAATGCAATTAAATCTGTCATTGATTTTTCAACTATCATTTTCCTATTCCGATGTACTGAGGATTATACTTTTATATATAACAAGGATTCATCTTCTTATAAATTAATTCCTGCCAATGATTTAAAACCAGAACCGGTAGATGACTATGTTGAAATCAATATTGAATAGTGTTCGGAAAACATTGATGTCAAACCAATGGATAGTGTTATTTGCATAAGCAAGGACACCAGTCCCGTTGAGGTTGATGAAAACTTTGAGACAAATCACGACATACATCGTAAATTTTTCAAAATAAAAGATTGTTTCCCAATGATCAAAGTCATGATTCAAAAATGTTTTCACAATGGGATGACATTAAATTTTATTATTAAAAATTTATATGTGCCATTTGGCATCCCGTTCGACCTCAAATTGTTTTATAAGAATGAGATTAAATTGGGTCAAGTCTAACTTAAAGACTTTTCTGTAAACAAAAGTTCTTACCGGGATACAACCCAGAATTTATTTTTCTGTTATCGAGTCTGTCTTCCCAGACTGTCTGTACGGCGTATCCAAACCCCATGGATACGGCGTATTGACCTTCTGGACGTTATCCAGTCTTTATTTTCAACACAGTCTATATGACGTATCATTAAATGAATACATCGTATACAAGTATCAATACGGCGTATCCTAGGGTATGGATACAACGTATCAACTTCCTGTAGAGTTTTAGGTTATTATTTCGAGTCTAACCAAACGAATACACCGGAGATGGAGTTGCACTTTTTTTCTTATGCTTAATACATGACATTCTGAACGAAACGACAACATTGGTGGAGTATTTATAAATCTGGAAATCTCGAAGTATTGGAGTCTTAAAATCTCAAGACGGTTGTTCAACACATTTTTTTGCTAAGAATCTCACTTGGAGAATCATCCGCGAGGCAAATATTTAGGGAGTTCCTCGCTTTAATTCTATTTCCTGTAATAATTTAATTGTTTTATTTATACAACAGAGGATCGATGAATAATTTTATGTAAGGGGAGATGGGAGAATTAGAACGTACGTGTCCATATTTTACAAAATAAACATGCAACATGCCTTAAAATGCTTAAAATGGCCAAATTTGAAAAAAAATTAGCATGACTTTGTAAAAATCACCTAGTAATACATTACCAAGCGCACTATAGCGCCCTTGATTAAAATATTGTGAGAATTTAGCCTATTCTGTTTCTAACTATTTACTAAAAATTTCCACAAAAATCAACAAATTCGACGATCATTCTTTTTGAATTCGACAAAAAGGGGGAAAATGGCACAAAACTCATTTAATAATTTGAATTTTTTAATTTTATTTAAAACGAGTTTATATTTTATCATCATCAAAAAGGGGGAGATTGTTAATACAAATACTGTCTAAAAATGTTATTTATATTTTTTGACCTCTCATTGTTTTGATAATAACAAAATGTAAAAACGTTTACAATAAAAATAAACGTTCACAAATTATTAAGTGTAAAATTCCATTTCTAAGATTTGTGATCACTTAAGGTATGGACAAACAAAATCATTAAGCATGATTAGTGATCAAGAAAATATTTTTCTCTTAATCCTCACTTTTAACTCTACAGAAGTATTTTATTAAAAATACATTTACAAAATATTTTCTAATTAAAAGAAAAGTTTTATTAAAAACTTAAAATTTGAATTTCAAAATTTCCCCCCAAAATGAAAGGTTCTATAACAGTTACAACCTTCACCACAAAAAGACAAAAACATGAGCGAAGTCTATAGGCGGCCCCCTTATAGGCCTGGTGGCCCCCATATATATCTGGGACCGCCCAAAGATGACCGTTAGGATTTCCTGTCTATAAATACTGCTCTATTCCCAGCAGAAAAATATTCCTCTTTGCACGAAATTTTTTAGTCTTCTCTCTAAAACTCTTGACCACTAATATATTTAGATCTTGTTTCAAGTGATCTAATCTTATCTTCTTCATCTCATCTCTCTTCTCTATCAAGTGCAAGAGAAGAACACATGTATTCTTCAAGAAACAAAGTGTTGATTAGTGATCTATCCTCTCTTCTTCTAAGTTCCAAACCTCCATTGTATTTATCTTGTATGTTTGTATGATTCGAATATTATGTAGATCTGATAGTGTAGATCTTGTGAGTGTGTATATCTTGTGAATTGGTAGATTGGTTCTAGCTAAGATTAGGACTCGACATCTAGCTTAGTGTCGGAAAATAACGTAAGCGACGTGTAAATGGTTTTCTCCGCCTAAAGATAGCTTGTTAACATAGTGAAATCTCGAGTTGGATACTCGGGGTGTGGAGTAGGGCGAAGAGGTGGATCGTAGCCGAACCACTATAAAATCTTGGTGTCTTGGTTTGGTTGTTTCTTTCCTTATCTCTTTACATTATTGGTATGTGTGTAATTACACATACCTTTTACCTTTAAAAACAAGTTAAAATAACCAAAAACGTACTTAAAATGCCAAATATATGCTTGTTTTGCTAAGCCAAACTTTTTTAAAAACAAAAACGAACCTTTAAATATTCAACCCCCCTTTAGTTTCTACAAATTGGTTCACGAGCCAAGGTCATCAAGATTTTTAAATTTATATTGTATTGTTTAAAGCTTGGATCGTTATGGATTCGACAATTTTTCTAGAAGGGCAATATGCAAAGGGGACCGTGCCACTTTTTGAAAGCATAGTTGTCATATATTTGAAAAAATAAATTCGAGTGACATATGTTTAACTCAAAAAATCTAGATCTTTTGCATGTTATTTACAGATTGGTGTTTTCAACATTATTCAAAATCCAAAAAAACCAAACTTGATGAGGTAGTCCCTTTTGAAAAACAAACTGATGATCTTAAAAGAAGGCTTGCGGAAAATACCGAAGCCAAAATGGTTATTTACAATGCTTTGCCAAGAAAAGAATATGAAAGAATTTTTATGTGCAATACGGCAAAAGACATTTGGAAAACTTTGTTAATCACCCATCAAGGTAATAACCAAGTCAAAGATATAAGGATATAACCTTATGGTTCAACAATCGAACAATTCATCATTTCGAAGAAGAATCTATAGATAGTGTTTTTGCTCTAGATTTAATACTATTATCACTAGGTCTTCAAAGCTCTTGATGAAGGTTATTCTATTAAGAACTACGTAAGGAAGTTTCTTAGGTCTCTACATCCTAAATGGAGAGAGAAGGTCAAGGCGATTGAGGAATCGAAAGACTTGACATCACTATCTCTTGATGAGCTCATTAAAAACCTCAAAGTCCATGAGATGATCATCAAGAAAGATTCCGAAATAGTCAAAGCTAAAGGAGAAAGGAGATCTCTAGCTTTAAAGGCTAAAAAGGAATCTAGTGATGAAGAGTGTTCGACTTCCGAAAGTGAAGATGAAGAGTACGCTATGGCGGTAAGAGACTTCAAGAAGTTCTTCAAAAGAAGAGGTAGATTCGTGAGACAACCTCGGAATGACAAAAAGACCTTTCAAAGAAGCCGAGATGACAAAAACGGAAAAAGTAAAAGGAAGTGCTTTAGATGCGGAGATCCAAATCATCTTATTGGAGAATGTCCAAAGCCACCGAGAGACAAGAACTAAAGAGCATTCGTTGGAGGTTCTTGGAGCGATAGCGGTGAAGAAGATGATGAAAAGATCCAAGACGAGATATGTCTTGTAGCTCAAGCACCAAATGAGGTATGTTTCGAATCCTCTTACTTTAGTGATGAAAACTCATCAATAGATGATTTAGCTTTAGATAATGAGTATGACAAACTATGCAAAATGAGTTTAAAGATAATCACTAAAAACAAAAGATTAAAAGCCACTAGAAATAGTCTAGAAAACGAGCTTAGAGAATTAAAAGCTAAATTGTCTACACTCGAGAAAAACAAGGGAGTTGATCTCGATTATGTAAAATGTCATACACTTAAAATTGAGAATGAAAAACTTAAAGAAGAATCCACTAGATTAAATAGATTTGAAAAGAGTACACATTGTTTAAATGAAATGCTAAGTAATCAAAAACACTCCGGTGATAAATTAGGATAAGGGTTTAATTCATTTGAAGCATAGGAAATAAAATTTGTGAAAGCTTAGAAAAAGGTAACCTCTGATGGAGGTCCCATAAATATGGGCGGTCCCCAAATTGCTCAGGCGGCCCACAAAGCAAATATGGGACTGCCACCAGCAACGCCTGGATCTGAGAAAAGTGTGTCTTTTCAAAAATCTATTTTGGGTCCTAGACCAAAACACATAATTGTAAACTAGGTCAAAGTCCCCGTTGCTAGTAACAATGAAGTCAAACAATTTTGTAAACCATTATCAAAACCTAGAGTTGGATTTTCGAAACCTAATTTTAGATCAAAAACTCCACCTTCTAGAAGAGTCAATAATAATTATCCTCGTGCCAAAATGCCGCAACCAAAAAGGAACATTGGTCGACAAAATCGACCTCATGGCTTTCCTGTAACTTGGAACAACTTTCCACATCAAAGTTACATGCCATGGGAAATGTATTCTCCATTTCCTCATCCCAACCAATTGCATCAAGTGCAAGGGATGTTTAGCACTAACAACTTTGGACTTATGAGATATTGGGGACCAAATGTTTGAGTCATTGTACTATATAAATAGATATGCCTTGGAGTCGACTTGGAACCCGACGAATAGATTTAAGAAAGTGGATGCTCTAAACATATGACGGGTAACCGAAAGCTCTTCTCCACGTACAAGGCATACAATGGAGGTAATGTTATTTTTGGTAGCAATCTTCGCGGTAACATCATTGGAAAAGGTACGATTTCTAATGACTCTCTCAATATAGATAATGTAGAACATGTTGATAACTTAGAATTTAACTTGCTAAGTGTAGGACAGATATGTGATAATAAGTGTAGAGTAACTTTCTCTGAACATAATAGTGAAATCACTAAGGACGGTAAAGTCATAGGTAAAGGTATTAGGAAGAAAGGCTTGTATGTGATGAAATTAGGAAATAAGCCAAAAGACAAAATATGTCTTGCAACGATTGATGAAAACTCCACATTGTGGCATAGGAGATTAGGTCATGCTAATATGCGTCTCATTCAATCGTTAGCATCTAAGGAACTAGTTAGAAACTTACCTAAGCTTACGTTTGATCAACATTTTTGTGATGCTTGCAAAATTAGAAAACAAGCTCACGTTAGTCATAAAGCTAAGAACATAGTCTCAACGACTAGATGCTTAGAACTTCTCCACATGGATCTTTTCGGTCCATCCGCCATACGGAGTTATGGAAGAAACCGCTACACCTTAGTCATAGTAGATGACTACTCTAGGTATACTTGGACTAGATTCCTTAAGGATAAAACCGAAGCTTTTGATCAATTCAAAATATTCAGTAAGAAAATCCAAAACCAATTAGAATGTACAATAGTGTCAATAAGAACAGACCACGGTAGAGAGTTTGATAATGAAGTGCAATTTGGAGAGTTTTATAATGCCAATGGTATTACTCATAACTTCTCAGCTCCACGCACTCCTCAATCAAATGGCTTGGTTGAAAGGAAAAATAAGACACTTCAGGAAATGAGTAGAACCATGTTGAACGAGCAATCGTTGCCACAAAAGTTTTGGTGTAACACCGTAGATACTTCAACATACATTCTCAACCGAATTCTAATTGAATCCATCCTAGGAAAAACACCTTATGAACTCTTGAGAGGTAGGAAACATACTCTTGACTATTTTAGAGTGTTTGGAAGCAAGTGCTTCATTTTAAACACCAAAGACTACCTTACCAATTTTGACCCAAAGTCATACGAAGGTGTCTTTTTAGGTTACTCACAAAATAGTAAAGCCCACATCATCCTTAATAAACACACTAGGAAAATTGAAGAATCACTCAACGTGACATTTGATGAAACTCCTCCACCCTCTAAGACATCACCCTTGGTGGATGATGACTTAGATGAATAAGAAGCTATTAGGGAAACCGAAAAGAAAAACCTAGAAAATGTTGTTGAGGATGAAACATTAGAGATTGACAAAATAGTCAATATTAAGGAATCTAGGAACCATCCCTTGGAAAATGTCATAGGAAACCTTAATCAAATAACCCTTAGGTCACAAGCCCAAAACCAAAGTAACTTCTTTTGTTTTATATCAACTATAGAACCTAAGAATGTGAACGAAGCTTTAGGAGATAAAAGTTGGATAGTCGCTATGCAAGAAGAATTAAATCAATTCATTGCTCATGACGTTTGGGAGTTAGTTCCACAACCTAAGAATATGACAATTATAGGAACTAAGTGGGTGTTTAGAAATAAGTTATACGAGAACGGTGTTGTTTCTCGAAATAAGGCTAGGTTAGTTGCTCAAGGCTACAACCAACAAGAGGGCATAGACTATGACAAAACTTATGCCCTGGTTGCTAGACTTGAATCTATTAGGATATTATTAGCTTATGCTTGGGCCTTAGATTTTAAACTATTCCAAATAGATGTAAAAAGTGCATTCCTAAACAGTTTTATCAATAAGGAGGTATACGTTGCACAACCTTCGGGATTCATTGATTTCGAGAAACCGAATCATGTTTATAAATTAAAGAAAGCTTTATATGGTCTTAAACAAGCATCCAAAGCTTAGTATGATAGATTAAAAGCTTTCCTTATTAAACATGAATATAAAATGGGAAGGGTAGATAACACTCTTTTTACTAAGAAGAAAAGTTCAAATCTCATCATTGTTCAAATATATGTCAATGACATTATATTCTGTTTGACTTGTCAAGACATGTGTGATGAATTTGCCAAAATCATGCATGACGAGTTCGAGATGAGCATGATGGGTGAACTTAACTTCTTCCTTGGATTACAAATAAAACAAATGGAATACGATATCTTCTTTAATCAAAATAAGTATATTAAAGAAATACTTAAGAAATTTGGTCTAGAAGATTCTAAACCAATGAAAACCCCCATGTCCTCTGATACTAAACTCACGAAAGACAAAGAGTGTAAGTCGGTAGATAGTACCAAGTATCGAGGCATGATAGGTAGTTTATTATACCTAAAGGCAAGTAGGCCCGATATCATGTTTAGTGTCTTCCTTTGTACCCATTTCTAAGAGGCTCCCAAAACCTCTTACCTTGAAGCGGTTAAGCGTATCTTCTGATACATTAAAGGTACTACATACTTGGGATTATGGTATCCTAAGAGGACCGACATAGAAACTGTAGTATATGCCGACTCTGATCATGCGGGAGATTATGTGGATCGAAAGAGCACTAGCGGTATTTGTACATTCGTAGGATGTTGTTGATGTTGTTTGACATCTTGGTTCTCAAAGAAACAAACCGATCTTGCTATATCCACTACCAAAGCCGAATACGTAAGCCCCGGAAAGGCATGTCTACAAGCACTATGGATGAAACAAGCTCTCAGCGACTACGACATACGACTCGACGATGTTCCCATCATGTGCGACAACAAAGGCGCGATTGACCTTAGCAAAAACCCGTTGCAACATTCGAGTACCAAAACATATCTAAATAGACGGTCGACCTACTATCCTTGTGATAAATGCGACTACCCCAGACAAAGACATAATCTGCACATCGCACACACAAAAGTGACTCCGTCCGTCGACAAACATCACACGACAACCCACAACTAAACAGCCTTAAAACTTTAATCGACATAACATCTACACATCTTGGTTTAGGAATGATGTAACACATTCCATAAATCTTATGAGTCCGCTTCTCCTTCTTCTAGATTCGATTCTAGTCCGTGTTTCATTCCGTGTCATGACAACTTAAATACTTCATCCGAAGTACTTTAAACACTTTTAATTCGCGAAATGAAAATTAAAACGTCACTCCCATTCGTAAAATTTCTGTCAAAACTGGGACTAAAACCCTCGTTCTAAGGGTGCCCATAAAGGCGGCCCCCCAATATATTTGGGACCGCCATCAGCAGACCATGAATATGAACACTTAGTTAAAAATTTTTCAAAACAAAAAAACAAACACCCCCTTATCTGCTGCAAGTGACGAACACGCACAAAAACCACTCAAAACTCAAAATCACCCATCAAAACACAAATTGAAGATAAAATCAACACTTACAATCATTCATAACATCTTAAAGATCATCAATTGTAAGTCATTTCATCTATTTTCTTTCAATTTGAGTCTAGGGTTCATGATGAACACCAAAAATTGAAATTGGGGATTTTCTATTTTTCTTTTAATTTTATACAATTAGGACTACTAGGATACAATGTACAACTAATATGCTTCCCGTAGACATAAGATTTGCATACATTGGTGAGTTCGTCAAAAAATTGATTTTTGAACCAAAACCCCAATTTTATTTTCAAATCACTCACGTTAGGAACATAATAAAATTGTTGTTATGCATTGTTAATACAACCTAAAAATGTTTTCAAACACATGCATAATAATCTCATGAACAAATTTTGAGATACATAATTCATATGTATTTTTTGACTTGTTTGGATGAGAAAAATCAAATTAAGAAGCGTTTGGATTAACTCTTAGGATTTTATGTCTAGGCCGAGTTAATCGTTACTCCACATTCGTCACACTTAGACACACACTAGATACATTGTTAATATAACAATACATATGCAAGACATTAAAACATGATTTTGTTTGTTTCATTTTAGGTAACAATGCCTTGAAAAACCAGACTAGACCATCAATTAACCCAAAACTATATTCCACACATATCAAACGAATTCAACCAACCTTTACTAAAAACAATGGCAAATCTTGAAAAACGGTACTTTCATGAGGGAAGGGTTGTGAGTCCAAACTTCGAAAATATGAGTCATATTTGTGCTAAGTTTGAGTCAATTGGTTTTGATTGTTTGTTAGACATTTACGAACAAATTATACCTCACTTTTTCTCGAGTTTTATAGTCAACTCACTTTTACCTATAATTC
>BQNB010161642.1:613-14658 GCA_026074375.1 Tanacetum coccineum | reverse complement strand
AAACCCTAGAATCAGACTTAGGGTTGGGGGCTTGATAAAAACGAAGTTATGAGGCTATATTTATAGGCAAACCCTAATTCTAACTTCCTGATGCCGTTACCAAAATTCCTGACACCGTCATGATGACCTTTTTCACCAAGTTGTATATTTTCTCGTTTTGAATGCGTGGGGTTTTGAATCGTTGAAATCCAAGTTTGTATGAAGGAGTTATGATTGAAAGAATATATGGTACTTCATGAGCACGTCGAATGATCATCTTTATCTTGAATCTTCTATGGTTTCTTTTAAGGCGGCTACGTTCTGACGCCGTCGTGAGAATCCTAACGTCGTTGCCTTGAATCTTCTGACGCCGTCGCATGGAGTTGCGACGCCGTCTCCAACTGCTGTTTGGATTTTCTTCAAGATAGTTGGTGTAGGTCCGTAATCTTGTTTGTTTCTTCTCCAAATGAGCCCAAGTCACGTATATTTCCTCCAAATTCTATCCAAGTGCTAAAAACATGAAAACAAACGATTAAGCACATAATCTAGGAGTATTTGCATGATTTAGGGGGTTAAATGACCTCGAAAAAGTGTATAAAATGACACATCATCAAATACCCCTACACTTGGGATTTGCTTGTCCTCAAGTAAATAGGCTTTTCTACCTAAACAATAGAAATATTAAGGGCATTTAACCTACTCTTTAAAAGCAGTTTATAACACAACCTTCTAAACCTCGTAATCAAAAGCAGGAAAAGTATATACTAGCACCTCACATAAGTGTTTAGGATTCTCTCTTTCACTCGGATGTACAATAAATTATAACAACGACAGGGAAACAAAAAATTAACACTCATTACTTTTCATAGTATATAAAATACCATAGGCTTGGTAAAGGATCAAACCTGCATTGATAGGTGCAAGTACTAGAATCTACTATCAAAGAGGACTTTTAAAGGGTTGTGATGTGTAGGTGTAAGATAACATAAATAGAAATGAAAATGGATGGGATAAATTTAGGGAGCGACTTTTTTGGTGGATTTGGAATGAATGGCTTAGCTAATTATGAGAATACATGCTGGTTTAGTTGCTAAGCCAAGGACTCGGACTAAGATATACAAACTCTACAAAACTCTACATCAATATCTTTCTTTTTCTTTTCTTAACTCTAATATAAACATAGACATAATCAAATGGCAGCCCATACATTTTTTTCACTTTTTTTATATATTTTTTTTTTGTACACTTTTGCCCTGTCATTGCTTAAACATATAATACATCATAGGGGTTTATAAATACACCGCTACACTTGAACTTTTACATACTTTACAAATGAACTATTCTATGACCCGAATTGAGGTGGATCAACATAACATAGAGATCATTTAACAAACATATGCTGGTATTGACTTAACTTTTCTTCCCTATTTTTCCGTGAAATAAATACTACCATGAATCCCAATCATCCTAAAACTGTATTTACAAGAATAAGGACTTAGCAACCGTGTACTCAATAATTAACTTGGGTTAAAACAATAATGTACTAAAAGCGAGTATATACAAGGTAGGCTAAGGAGATTTGGGTGTAACGATTAGTTTAAGGGTTAAAAATACTCTTCATTAATAGTCTGACTTAACTAGAAAATTATGAGAACCATGAAAAAGGATAGGCTCAGATGGTTGTACTAGGGGTATCCCGTACTCAAAATGAGTGCATGGAAAGGGTGTGGGATAGTTATATGGTCGGTGTGACCATCATAACAATCACATGTTTATAACATGGGTTAATCCTAGTACCTCTTATCTAGAAAATCCTAATACTCACTATGCAGTCTCGGGATGCATCACAAAAACAAGTTCTAGAATTTAATATACTATCGGTACACTCATATAATTTAATACCGATACCAATGCTCCAGAAAAGGCGACAAAGACCATACATACACATTCGTAACGACAGAATAGACACATATGACTGCATTCGAACCTTAACTTGAAATGGCTAAAGGTATAAACTATCTTGGGTATCAAAAATGGATACCCAAAATCCTATAGATCTAAAGGTGAACCTCACATTTTTGGGGTGGAATTCTAAGGATTTTTTGTGCTAGTCATATAAATTCCTATCAATGAGACACTTTTAATACTCGATTTTTGTCGGTATATGTTATACATTTTTTAAAAATTTTGGTTAAAATTACCGTTTATGCTATGTTTTGATATATTACCCATCATTTTAAGGAAGAAGCAAATGGAAAATGAAGGGATAATTTTTAAGGCCTATTTCCCTACACCCTACAACCCTTTAAAAGACTTCTTTGATAGTAATGACTAGTACTTGCGCCTAAGCGGTGGAGGTTTTGATCCTTTACTAAACCTATCGTAATTTATATGCTATGACAGGTAATGAGTGTTGATTTTTCGTTTCCCATAGTTGTTATAATTTATTATACACCCAAGTGAAAGAGAGAATCCCAAACACTTATAAGAGGTTCTAGTATATACTTTTTGTGCTTTTAATTATGAGGTCTAGAAGGTTGTGATGTAAAATGCTTTTAAAGAGTAGGTTAAATGTCCCCAATGATCAATAATTTATTAGATCTTATTGTTTTCCTATTGATGTTATGGATCTTCTATATTCAACATGAAGGTGTTACAAATTCAATACGTTTAATTAATTTTAGTTTGTAATTCTTATCTCTTATTGCTTCTTGTTGATGGATGTGCGCATTAGACTCTAGAAAACTAGCCATAAAATATTACATTGGCATAGACGTGTAGGTTTTGTCCTATTTTTCTAATATTAGATAGAATTAATTATTTTGTGTATAGCGGTAAGTATTTCCGCCTGTCACGCGGGTGACCCGAGTTCAATCCCCAACAACGGCATCAAAAACTTGCCCCGGCAACGGCGTCAAAAACTTGATGCGGTAGTCGTAGGACTTCAAAGTGTACCTAATTGTTGTAGCACAGTATAGGCAAGACACGGGGGTTGTTATCATTCTCTAGGGGAATAGCACTGTAAAGGCCGAATCAAACGTTCACTAAGGTCTAAGGGTTGAAGAAAGATTCTTTTTGTGTTTTTATATTTTATGAAAACAGGTAAAATTTTGGTTTAAGAGAGGTTTTATTTTAAGCTAATTAAACTAATTAACTAAATAACAATTATACAATGAAGCGTATTTACCAAGGATGCACTAATCTTTGCTGGCTATCCAATTCTACCTATTGCTTTGTCACACTTGTAATGCGATGGGTAAGTATTTCCTAATTCATGAATGAATTGGACGAACCCGCCGTCTATGTAATATTCTGTTAGGGCAACGTACAAGTAAGGTAGTATGAAGACTATTACAAGGCCCCTAAGAGTACATTACATCCATTAAAACACTTAAGAGGGATCAACCATATTAGGGGTAAAGTAGTATGAAGACTATTACCGATGGTATCCTTTCTACACACTCGTGTTTCCCAAGACGTCTATGCCAATGTAATATTTTATGGCTAGTTTTCTAGAGCTTAACACGCACATCCATTAACAAGAAGCAATAGGAGATAAGAATTATAAACTAAAATCAATTAAACTCGTTGAATTTGTCACGCCTTCATGATGAATATAGAAGATCCATAATATCAATAGGAAAACAATAAGATCTAATTAATTATTGACAAGTTTCATGCAATCCCAAATAAACACTAGATGAATTAGCCAAGCATACTTGAATAAGAACAATCAACAATAAGAATTGAGGACATAATAAAGATATAATCAAGGATCCAAACCATTATAAGTTGTTTACGAATGGAATAAGACCTACTAAATTGCTGGAAAAATACCTACCCAAACCTTAGAATTTAATCCCATAATGGACAAAAATAAGTTTTGTCCTATTTTTAAAACCCTAAATAATTAATTCTATCTGATATTGGAAAAACACCCACCCAAACCCAAAGATATACATTTGGGGTTATTTTAAGAGTAATAGGGGAATAGGTTTAGCCTCATGAAGTCCCCGACAACGGCGCCAAAAACTTAATGTGGAGGTTGTGAAAACTTCACATGAAGCTTTACAATTCCCCAGTCAGAGTACCTAACCGTTGTAGTATAGTAAGGTAAGACTCATGGGTTGTTATCGTTCTCTAGGGGAATAGGTTGGGAAGGCTCGAACACTGTCTAACAAAATTTTAAAGGGTTGAGAGAAGATTATGTTTGTATTTTTATATTTTAAGAAAGCAGGTAAATATCATGGTTTGAGAGGTTGGTTTGTTTTAGCTAATTAAACTAAATATAATCTATACTACTAGTGATAACTTTATAATAAAAAGATGTATTTACCTAATCATGCACTACTCCTCAGATTCCTTCTCCAAGATCTGTTGCTTTGTCACACTTGTGATGATCTGTGTAAGTATTTCCTAATCATGAACGAATTATACAAACCTGCCGTCTATTTAATATTCCGTTAAGGCAACGCACAAGTAAGGTAGTATGAAGACTATTACAAGGCCCATAAGAGTATATTAAATGCATGTGAAATATCCAATGTTGCAAAAATTACGAGTCGCTAGCCGGGCGGTCGACCACCTTGTAGCCTATAATCGGTCTAGGCATGATTAATCGGTGTTTGCAAATTTTATATATAAATTTCAATGTTACTTGTATGAGATGGATATAACACTTTAAGTCTTTTACTATGTTGATATACTTATATTTTCAAGTCAAGTAATAGCATCAAGCTCTATAACAAACAAATAACCCTCAAGCATCACTTTAACTAGTATTCTACATTTAACTGTCCAACTTCTTAAACATAAACATAAAATTACTTTAACAACTACAAATCAACAAATAATGACATAAAGCTCTTAACAGCTAAGCCTTTGAGACATATCACATATTCACATTATAGTTTCGAAAATAATGTTTTTTACAACTTATAACTCTGTACCAAACAAAAAATAATGGTTCTTAACTTCTTTCATATATTTTTAATTTATCCATATAAATAAAGTTGTGCAACAAACCCACAAGGCCATAATCATAAATTCGAATTCGAAAATCACTAACAATTAATCAATTATAGTGAGTCAATTCACTTGTATAATTGTTTAAAGATAACAATAATTCGATGTCCCTTTGATTAAACAAGCATGTAAGAATTAAAAATCAAAGTGACATATTACATACCTTTATTTATATGAATCTACGATTGGCAATTTGACATAGGATAGATTAGTTGTGACTGGTGAGAGTGAAGGCTTATCTTTAGTGTGTGGCGTAAATGACTAAATTAGAATAGAGGTGTATAAGTAGTGTATAGAAAACCTAATTTTGGGTAAAAAAAATGTTTGACTTTTGTTGACCGATTAGGCCGTTTTGGCCGATTTGACCGACTATTGATCGATTTGTTGCCGGCTTTGACCAGACCAATTTTTCACTCGATTTGCCTTATTTTCCAAGGTGTATGGCTGAGTAGCTTAGAATCTCCAATTACAAGGCCGCCTAGGCCAATTTTTGCAACATTTGAAATATATTAAGAGGGATCAACCATATTTGGGGTAAGGTAGTATGAAAACTGTTACCGATGGTATCCTTTCTACACACTCGCATTTTCCTAGACGTCTATGCCAATTTAATATCTTATGGCTAGTTTTCTAGAGCCTAACGTGAACATTCATCAACAAGAAGCAACATTAAAAGGATCTACAACCTAAGTTTCATGCAATCGTAAGTAAATACAAAAGAGGGTTTAGCCTAGCATGTTATAAAGAAAGCAAGAGCATAAATCAATCGAACAACACATAGATATATTGAATGATTAATGATAAACAATCTTACTTGATTAAAACATGGATTAAAGGTAGTTACAATAAGGTTTTGAGGCCTTAAAAACAACCTAGAAAGTTGCTACAATGACTAGGGTTCATCTCCTAAAAGTTATACAAAGTTACACACTTAAAACCCTAAATTCAGTTTAATATATATAGGAAAATCATCGCGACGGCTTCAGGGCTTAATCGTGACACAGTCACTAATGGAATCTTCTAGATCTGAGTTGAGTTTGTTTTGTCCTGATGCCATTGTAAATATCATGACGCCGTCACTAGATAAATTGTGACGGCATTGCTTTATGCTAGCGATGTCGTCTCCATGCTTTGTGAGAATGATTCTTCAAGATATTTGGTATAGGTCCGTAATCTTGTCCGTTTCTTCTCCAAATGAGCCCAAGTTACGTGTATTTCCTCCAAATGTCATCCAACTGCTAAAAACCTAAAAACAAACAATTAAGCACATAATCTAGGCATATTTGCATGATTTAGGGGGTTAAATGGCCCTGAAAAAGTGTATAAAATGACACCTCATTAAATACCTCATAAGATATTTCACATGCATTTAATATACTCTGAGGGGCCTTGTAATTGTCTTCATACTACATTACTTGTGCATTTCCTTAACAAAATATTAAATAGACGACGGGTTCGTGTAATTTGTTCATGACTTAGGAAATACTTACACAGATCATCACAAGTGTGATAAAACAACAAATCTAGGAGAAGCAATCTGAAGAGTAGTGCATGATTAAGTAAATACATCTTTTTATCATAAAGTTATCACCAGTAGTATAGATTATATTTAGTTTAATTAGATAAAATAGACCAACCTCTCAAACCATGATATTTACTTGCTTTCTTAAAAATATAAAAATACAAAAAGAATCTTCTCTCAACCCCTTAGAATTCTTGATGAGGTGTAATTTTATACACTTTTTCGGGGTCATTTTACCCTTATAATCATGAAAAAATTTCTTAAATATGTGCTTAATCGTTTATTTTTACATTTTTAGCATTTGGAAGACATTTGGTGGAAATACACGTGATTTAGGCTCAAGTTGGGAAGAAAACGGACAAGGTAACTAACGGGTATGAAGATTGATGAAGATTCAAGACCAAGCTCTAGAGACGCCGTCTGAATATTCCCAACCACGTCTGGACTCAAGTGGGACGCCGTCTGAATCATGGAGATAGCATCTGGATCAGCCCCGTCAAGTTTGAAGACCCAAAGAAACCCTAGCTTGACGACGTCGTCTGGAAAATTGCGACGCCATCGCGGCCTGAATTCTATATATACAAACTCAATTCTACGTTTTTCATATACACTTTTGATAGAATGAATTAGGGTTTAGTTCGTGAGAGAACAAGATGTACCATATTTTTGGAGTATTTTAGGGTTTCTCAATGATTCGTCAATAGTATATATATAATATAGGCAAACAATCAACCAAATACCTTTAGCCAAGGATTGGTTAAGAATTCACAAAATAAAATATATATGTAACCGGAAGTTTGATTTCCCAGGTCGTTATGTCCCAACGAGGTGTGCAATTGAAAATCGAATGACGAATTGATAATCGATGTTTGAATTAAATGAGGATATGATTGGTTTTTCTCTTACTACAATTAAAAATGCAAAAACGATTAAAGAAAACCTAAAAACGAAAGCTAGAATGATTTAAATCTAAAAACGTAGACGAAAACGTAAAAACGCGAGTTCTAAAAACCTAAATTATTCAATTTTAATCCCTAAATAAATTTTTCACTTTTAATGGGTCCTAAGTGACTAAAAACGAAGTTTAAAAAAAACTAGATCAAAAACGGAGTTGATTAAGACTAAAAACGAGTCAAAACAAAAACGGGATCGAATCTCGTTCTTTAAAAATCAAATTTGTGACATATTTACCCTACAAGTGAAATTATATTTTTCCTAGATACTATATAATAAAAGAAAATTTTGAAAAAAAGATTTATATTTTTCTGATTAATATTTTATTTTTTATGAATTTTTTTAGTTTTTAATGAAAATAAATTATAAAAAATACTAAACTATTTTATAAAAATCTAAAAAAATTACAAAAAATAGCCGAAGTTGTAAGGATTCTAAGAAAAATAAAATGGACGAGCCAGCTTATTACAATAAGCTGTGAAAAAACTTAAACAGCTTATAAGCTTAACGGGCTAAACAGCCCTTATATATTGATTGTGCAAGCTATGACATGTGAAAGACCCAAGGGCAGTTGGTTGTGAGGTGTGTGTTAAAATCGTTGGTTGAGGGTGGTAGAGGTCCTGAGTTCAAGCCTAGGCTCACTAGGGGCTTCCCACTTTCCCAACGATTTTTGTTTTTGCAAATTTTTTTACACACTTTTATAAAACACACAAAAATAAGCACTTTTAAAACTTGAACTTTTTGATGAAACTCAACGAATAAGCTAGAAAAGCACTAATAAAACAGACAGATGGGCCTTTTAAGCTAAATGGCTTTTTAAACCAAATGGCTTTTTCTTTTTGCTTTCTAAGAACTAAAAAAACAATTGAATTGAAACATAAGCAACAAGGCATTCAATACAATTAACAAAGAACACAATTAAACAAGTTGGAACCACTAAATAAACCAGAGATGAGCTTAAAATCTCAGCAGTACTAACCTTAAAGTTAGTACTGCTAGATAAGCACTTAAGTCTGCTAGACTAATAAAAGAGCTAAAAAGCACAATCTAAGACTATTAAGCAAACAAAAGGGCTTAACTATACCTAATAAGCCACTACAAACACAAATAAGCTAAGGAATGAGGATCAATAAGCTAGAAAATCAAAAATAAGCTATGGGCCTACACTAGCATGCAAAACAGTCAAATGGGCTACTTTGAGCTCAAAAATAAGCCACCTAGAGGACAACTTAGGGCTTGAAGCTTATGAAGCTTATAAAAGAGCCTATAGGCTTTCTAGAGAAATCAAAAGCTTAAACTGAATCCAATAAATAAGCCAGAAAAATTAGCTTGAACTTAGCTACTTAGCACCAGGGGAGATTTTGAGCTAAACAACCTGAGATGGGCTTTTCAAGCTTAATATTAAGCTAGGAGATAGATTCCAAAGCCCAAATGGTTTGTACCCCTAACAAGCTTAACCAACAAGCTACATAAATCAGCAAAAAGAAAGGATTTTGAAAAATGATTAAGCCCTGAAAAATGCTAATGAAAAGGGCTGAGATGCTCAGCAGCTGCTGATGTAAGGGCTTTTTTGAAAAGACAAAGGCTTATTTCAGCCTTGTTTTTAAGCTAGAAAAGGACTTTAAAATGGGAAGCAAGCTTAAAAACATGAAATATGATAACTAAGGAGCTTATATGACAAAAATCAAACTTAAAAACTCATAAAACCTTATTAAAAAGGGCTGCTGAACTATGACTTATTAAAAGGTTTTGGCAGAGAATGACAGAAATAAAGCAAAAGGCAAACTCTAAGACTACTTAACCTACTGCATTATATTCTAAAAGGAAACATAAGCCAACTCTTAAAAACAACTATTTAAACACACATCAAAATAAGACAGATTAAGACATTATCAAAACCTCAAATTAAGACAGTAATTTGAAAACAACTCAAAACTTACTTTTTACTTTTAAAAACTTTTAAAACATACTCAAATAACTAAAAATTGACTGTTAAATTTGGCCTAATGACCCAAAGTGGATTAATACCACTTTTGCCCCATTTTGTACCCTTAACCCAAACACCCCTTTAAGTCTTAAAATCTCTTTTTAGAGCTGATTTTTTTGGAGATTAAGCTAAGGGACTTAAAAATAGATGATTATACATGCATGTTAAGCCAAAATAAGCACAATACAGTAGCAAATAAGCACTTAAATAAGAAAATAAAAATCCAACAGTTTATAAGCTAAAATTTTGATAGTTTTAAGTAAAACTTGCACAAGTGATTTCTAAACTACAAGACTAGAACTTTAAGCACTAAACAACATTAATAAGCATAAATAAGCAAATACAAATAAGCAATAAGCACTAATAAGCAGTAAATAAGCAAATGCAAGTTAATAAGCTAAAATGAAGAAAAAGTGACTTACAAGGCCCTTTGCTCTAAACAAGGGCAAATAAGCTCTCAAGAGCTTTGTCTACAAGCTCCAGCTTATCAAAGATAAGCTGGTATTATCCATAAGCCCATCCATTTCTGGCTTATCATCCATAAGCTGTGGAAATTTTTGGTGAATTTTTTTTTTTGATTTTTTACTAACTACTTAACTTTTTTAGTTGCTTAATGAGAAACAGCTTATTATTAAGCTATATTGAAAGCTTTTAAACACATTTAAACACAAATTAATAGCTTAAGACTTAGAATTAAAAACTTGGCTTTTAAACATATAAACCTCAAACTTTCATTAATTCTTAAAAAACATTACAAAGCTTAAAATAAGCTGATAAGAAAGGTAAACGACTTAATAAAAACTACAATTAAACTACAATAAGCTAGAATGCTTCAAGGCTTACAAAAGGGTCCTATTTATACTACTTTCTTCATCCTTGGTCTTCCAGGTTGTGTTTCTTTTGTGAGAGGCTTCAAAGAGATAATCTTAGCCCTTAATCACCATTTGTGCTTCTTTGAAATGATCACAGCCCTTGATTCGTGTATAAAGCATTGAAATTGGTGTGATTGCCATCATGGCATGGCTTCCTGTGACCTGGGGTAGATAGTGGAGGTGAGGGTGAGATATTACCTATTGGTTATTAAGGGAGTTGCAGGGTAATTGTGGGGAAGAAAACCCGTGAGTGGGCAGGGTAAATTTGGCGGGAAATTTGGTTGTATGTATAACAGGGGAAAGTTTGGGCTTTTGGCAACATAAGTCCCTCAAAGATATAAGGTTGATTACAAACTTGGTCCTTGTGGTGATATAGGTTTGAGGGTTTGGCAGAAATGCCCCCTTAACTTATATGTATTGATTGCAAAATTCGTCCCTTTTTAATACAACTCTAGGGGTTTGGCAGTTTTGGCCCCTAGAGTTATATTTTTAGTAAATTGCAAATTCAGCCCTTTTTTTATTCTTGTAATACAACTTTGAGGTTTGGCAATTTTAGTCCCTTAAGTTGTATTTTCTTCACTTGGTTGACTTTGACTTTGTCGGGGTTGACTTTCTTGTTGACTTTTTGACTTGGTTGACTTTTGGCTTCGATTTGACTTCGTCTTTTCACACTTTTCTATTCCGTGCTCGGTTTTGTCCGTTTTTGACTTTTTTTTTCGTCCTCTTGTGTGATATCCGTTTCCTGCACAATACTATTAAAAAACATACAAATACAGTGTATTTTTGGTACGTTTTTGGTCATTTAATTCCGTTTTTAATGGAAAAAGGTATGTGTAATTAAGCACATACCACTCAACCCTTCTATACTATTCCTAATTGCTTGATTCGTCATAGTGAAGTTCTTTTATCTCTTATCTTTCAATATGTCTTATTGTTTGATATATAATTATGCTTCCTCTATCTTGATTACGCTTGGCTAGATCTTTTAAGTGTTTACTTATGATTGTATGTAAATTGGTATGTAGATCTTAACTTTGTTGCCTCTTGTTGATGTGTGTGCATGTTTAGTCCCTTATCGTAGGATCATGGGAGACAAGATTGGGTAGAAAGGATTCCACCGGTAATATTCTTTATACTACCCTGCACGTGTGTGGATGATCGCCTTTAGATATTAATACAACCATGTTTATCTAGACTAGGGGCCTTGTAATAGGCGTCATACTACCTTACTTGTGCGTTGCTCTAGTAGTTATTTCTTAGACGGTGTTTTCGAGTAATTTGCCATGCATTAGAATAGTACCTACATATACATCACAAGTGTGACAAGGCAATAGAGTTAGGAGAAGCTACCAAGGATCATACATGATTAAGTAAACAATATTATCTCATCATACGAATTCCCTTTATCTTAGTTAGTTTAATTTAGTTTTAATTAGTAGTTTAAAACAAACCACCTTCAAAACCTGAGATTTTACTTTCTTTCATAAAATATAAAAACACAAAAATAATCTTCTCTTAACCTCTAGTTCTTAGCTATATTCAATTAGGACCTTTACCGACGCCTATTCCCCTAGAGAACGATAACAACCCCCGTGTCTTGCCTATACTACACTACAGCTGTTAGGTACTGTCAGGATTAAAAGCCTTGTTGAAGTTACTGCTGTTAAGGTATTAGTTACTGCTGCTAAGCAAAACTTAGTGCTGTTCAGTAATCTTAATAAAAAATATGCTAAGTAGTTAGTACTGCTAGAGTATATTACTACTGCTAATGTAACTTAGTACTGCTAGTATATGTTAGTACTGCTAGAGTAAAGTTAGTACTGCTAGAGTAAAGTTAGTACTGCTGGTGAAGATTGAAAAAAATATTCTAAGTAGTTACTACTGCTTGTACACAGTTAATGCTGCTGGTGTATAAAGTTACTACTGCTTGCTCAAAGTTAATGCTGCTATTATAAATGTTGCAACTACTCAAAGTTAAGACTGTTGAAAGAGTTTCTACTGTCAGAGAAAGGAAAGACAGAAGAAAGGATAAAGATTGATTGAAGATCAAGAATACTTACGGGATAAGTATGAGTTATTTATAAAATAGATCATAGAGAATATTCTAAGTCTTGGGAATATATTGTAAATCGACTAGGACTCCTTGGTGTATAAAAGGAGGTCCTAGGGTATAGAGTTATATATACAACATATCAAAATTACATACATATTCATCTAGAATTCGTAGCTTCAAGGTTTTGTAACCCTAATACTAGGAGAGTATTCGTATTATTTGTAATAATAATATTAGAGCTTTTATTGTTGAAATTATATTGTTTTGTGTTACTGTTTCATTGAAGAATTCTTTTTATTGATCAAATATTAGATTCCCCATAATCATTGATATATTTTACAAAGTTTCTACCATAGTTGTGTAAGATTTATCTTGCATAACTAAACCTTACATAAGCTAAGGAAATCAAGATCTATTAGAAGTTAGGATCAACAAGTGGTATCAGAGCTTGTAAAAAAGCTTTGAATAAGAAGAAACTGCTTTTACACACAAGGTCTGCTTGTTACAAAGAGATGGATCAAGACTCAGCACATATGGTGGCTGCATCAAAAGTGCCTATGCTTTAACCAGGTGAGTATGAGATTTGGAAGATGAGGATGGAATAATACATCCAGATGATTAATTATTCTCTATGGAAAGTTATAGAGAATGGTAATGCACCTCTAATAACAAAAGTAGTTGGAGATGTTGAGACTATAATTGCTCTTACAACTGCTGAAGAAAAGGCACAAAGAAGGTTAGAGTTTAAGGCAAGAAGCACTTTATTGATAGGCATCCCTAATGAACATCAATTGAAATTTAACTCCATCAAAGTTGCCAAGTTATTGCTGCAGGCCGTTGAGAAGAGGTTTGGAGGGAATGCTTCTACTAAAAAGACTTAGAGGAATCTTCTAAAGCAGCAGTATGAAATTTTTACTGCATCTAGCTCAGAGGTGTTAGATCAAACCTTTGATAGGCTTCAAAAGCTTATTAGTCAGTTGGAGATTCATGGTGAAAGTATCTCACAAGAAGATGTGAATCAGAAGTTCTTAAGAAGTCTGCCACCAGAATGGAACACACATACCATTGTATGGAGGAACAAGCCTAAGATCGAAACATTAATCTTGGATGATCTTTACAACAACCTGAAGATCTATAAACTAGAGGTCAAAAGGACATCAAGCGCAAACACAAATACACAAAACGTGGCCTTTGTGTCCTTAAACAGCATCAGCAGTACAAATGGAGCAGTTAATACTGCTCATGGTGCTACAACTGCTAGCACTCAAGCTACTACTGTTAACTCAACAACAATTGACAACTTGAGTGATGCTGTCATTTGTTCTTTCTTTGCAAGTGATGTGTCATTGTATAGGTGTTATTTATGATTATCAGGTTTTATATAACACCCTGTGTTTTAGAGTCATGGACGCCGTCAATAAAGCAACTATGTATTTTTAGTATTGTACGCGTTTGCTTTAAATCGTAATCGTTAAGTTAAATCGCGTAAGCTAAAAATTATCGTTCAATGTAAACGGGCACCAAACAATTAAGCGTTTACATCAATCAAGTATTAAATAATTATTTTGAGAATAACTATGGTCATTGTTCATATATTTCTATTGGTTACGTATTTTATGTACGTTTCGCGATAAAGTACGTTTAGGCATACCC
>BQNB010161641.1:0-14658 GCA_026074375.1 Tanacetum coccineum | reverse complement strand
ATCTTCTTATTGCTAAGATCGAAGCATTAAAAGATAATCCCACTCCATCTTCTAATTTTGTGACCAAGTCTTCCTCCACATCTCCTAACTTTTTCTTGGAGAAGACTAACACCTTTGATAATTCTTTACCTGAATCTGAAACCTTTTGCTTTAATCTGGAAGAGATTAGTAGTGGCAGTCCCACTTCTTATTCGGATTTATCTCTTCCAAATAATGAAGCATTCCTTTGTGATAGTGAGCTCGATTCGAGAAATTTCACTATGGATGTGGTGGAGGATATTTTTGATAATCCAACAAGAGAACCAATAGTTCATGTGCCTAATATTTGACTCACCCATCCCACCCTTTATTTGGATTCGGATCTCACTCTTTCTAGTGATTCCCTCGGATCCGACCTTGTAGTTTCTTTTCCTTCCGGAACTAGAAACAAGATTTTTGATCCAGGGATATTCATTGAAGTCCATTCTAAGAGATTTCTATCACTAAATGAATTTTCTATCTCATTCATCCGTGATCATCTTTCTCCAGTGTTTGACACTTTGCTCTCATTTTCATCTGAAAATGAGGAAAACGTTTTCAATCCTGGTATTCTTGCTTCTAATGAGGAGAAATCTCCTCATCTCTTATCTCATCGGGGCTTTAAAGCTTTCCAGCTCATTTTTGAAAGCCCAATGATGATTTCTGGAGGGGACATTCCTATCTTGGATGTTCCGTTTCTCTATTTCTATCCTCCTTGACCAGCTCAAGTATGAGGGATCGAGTCAGGCCCAAGACTCGGTTCGTGGGTGGCAACCCATGCTTATCCCTTAGTTTTATTAATGAATAAGTGTGTTGTGAGGAGGCTCGCCTCTACCTTTCTCATGCTTGTGTTTTTGTGATGATTGTCCAGGATTGTCCCAGATGTTTGAAGCCGTCCAGGATTGCATTTGATTTTTTGAAGCTCCCTGCTCGGATTTTTTGTCCTTCGTTCACTCGAGCTTCACATTCTTTTATCTTTATGCATACTTAATAAACGGCTTTAGATTTACGTAGAGACCCTTCTTAAAACATTGAGGACAATGTTTAATTCTAGCATGGGGAGGATCTATCGATTTGATTATGCCTGCATCCGTTGTTTTCACGTAACCCCGTTTTTACCACCAAAATACCAAAAAAATGAAATAATTTCAAATTTTTCAAAAATAAAATAAGTGTTTTATCACAATGTTGACTTTCCTAGTGGGTAGAATAAGAATAAATTTTGACTCGATCTAGCGTATTGAGCTCTAGCTTGTCCCTTAACTTTTAGACTAAGCATTCGCATTTTATTAAAGATTTTAAATTTGCGAAGAACGAGAAATGATAGAGTTAATTATGAGTTGGATGCTAAACAAGGATTAGTTGGAAATCTTAAGAGCTCATAAGTGTAGTTTGTGGTTTTTCTCTCCCATAAGCTTCTAACCGGACTAATAATACGTGCTCTCTTTGAAAATTAAACTTAAATCAATAATTTTTGAAGTATGGTCGATATCAATAATTTTAGTTCAAATTTATACTTAAATTTTCTAAAAAGGAATTTTCTCTATATCATGGTAATATAAAATGTAAAAAAAATAAAAAAATAAAATGATAAAAAAATGAGGTAATAATAATAATAAACTATGGGCTGATAAAAGTTTACTGCATCTTGCCGACTCACAACCAATGTTGCAGTCTTCTAAATAAGGCACATAGTAATTATCCGAGACTAATAAAAGTTTGTTGCATCTTGCCGGCTCACAACCGATGTTGCAGCCGTCTAAAAGGTCGAGGATTTCCTTAGTTTAAAGGATGTGTAATTATATTAAGTGTAGTAAACGGAATTTAATAAATATAGGGAAAATCTCTTTTTCTTGAATTTAAATATGCTTTTGAAATAAGATTGTTTCATTTTAAGTTGTGATTTTATGTATATACGGGAAATCCAAGGGTTTTGAAGCTAAAGGTCCGTGAGTCCCGATACTAGTCTCTGTGAGGTGTCAAAAGCATGGTCACTTAGCCGCAAGGTTGGGATGTGCCGAGATGAAAGTCGCTACATGGGATGATCTCGCCTTCAAACTTATTACTTTTCGGGTGGAACGTGACGCATAGAAATTTTGCAAAACGTTTTATCTATGGTTGAAATTCGAAATAAGCACATTCACCTAAGATATAATAATTGTCGGGAGCGTAAAGTTTCGCAAGGTACAAGTATGAGTAGTGTTAGCATCTTAACTCATATTTAACGGTGATTTCGTTTTTAAGCTTGGTTTGGGACAAGTGAAAAGTCAGGGACGATGAATTTATTCTTTTTGGGCATTTTAGGATTGAAATGCATCTTATTCCGTGACCTTAAAGTTATGAAAATAATGAAAGTCCAAACATTCTAGTTAGTTGATAAAAAGAAAAAAAATGAGAAAAAGGGAAAAAAATACAAAAATATGTGTGGTAATAAGTATAAATAGTTAAAAATGGTCAAAACGAGGCTTTTCAAAGCTTATGAGTATTTAATTCCCTTTGATGAACACTTAGCTACTTTTCGAAGTAATTAGTCAAGGGGGATTGAGATTCTTAGTTTTCTTAAGTGTTTACTTATGGCATTGCGTGAGGACACGGCAATAGTTTAGTATGGGGGATTTTGGTATGTGCTTAATTACAAATACTTTTTACCTAATAAAACGACCCCAAAATGACCAAAAACGGACATAAAATACCAAATATATGCTTGTTTTGTGTTATTTACTGTGCATGTATTGGATATTCACTAAAGGACAAAAACGAAGCCAAAGCCGACAAAACCGAGCACGAGATTGGAAAGAGCACAAAAAGTCAAAGTCAAAGTCAAAAAAGTCAAAGTCAACAAAGTCAAAATCAAAAGTCAAAGAAGAAGCCGATTCCAAAGAAATCTTAAATGGGCCAACCCGTACCCATTTAATGGGCCGGGTCAGCCCATTAAGCCTTCATTTATATAACCTAAAAGTTTAAAGTCCAAAAAAAAACCTTTATACCTTTACCCGACCCAAAACCAAATAAATGAGCCCAAAACACATTTAACAGCCTGTTAGCCCCATTACCCTTTAACCCTTACATCGTTAGTCCTTAAGAACTAACATTGCTAGTCCTTAAGGACTAACAAGGTTAGCCCCTACACCTTTTCACCCTTTGCACCCATCATCCTTTTCCCCCTAACCCCGTCACAAAATTAAACCAAACAATACCCCACACCCAATTCCCGCCTAAACCCACTATTCATCATCCTTGTCCCTTTCCATCCCTGCTACCTAACAAAAACATCACTCTCCCTTCACCCCACACTTAACCCTACATCATATCACTCCAAAAACACCTTGGCAATCCCTCAACGATTGATTGGACAAACCAAAATGAAGGGCTTAGATGTTAAGACTTGGTGAACACGATTTTTGGATGGCTAGGATGGAAGCTTTGAAGCTCCTCACACAACAAACACAACAAGCACAAGTGCTAGCTAGAATTCGGCTATAAATAGACTAGCTTATTTCAGTTTTGGAGGTGTAACTTAGGAGTAGTGTAGTTTTATTTTATCAGTTTTATTTACTGCTTACTTTAAAATTGTACTTTACTTTTAAAAGCCTTGTAATCTTTTAAGTTTTAATGAAATTTTAGTTTTAATGTTTTACGTTTACCTTATTTTACTCTTATGCTTTTTATGTTAAAAACTGTTTCCAAGTCAAATTTTTATAAGCTCTTTAAGTTCTTATAAGTCACTAAGTTCTGTTTCATACAACCAAAGTTTTATGGTTTTATGGTTTTAAGCTTTACGGATGATAAGCCAAAGTTGGGAGGGCTTATGGGTAGAGCTAGTAGAATAAGCTCTTTTGAGCATTTCTGTTCTTGTTTAAGCAAAGGACTAAGGTACACTCTCATTTTCATTTTTAGCTTATTTACTCTTCATTTGCTTATTTATGCTTATAATCTGCTTATCTGCTTATTAGTGCTCAATGTTGCTTATTAAGTTTAAAGTTAGCTTAAATTGAGTGGTTTAAAGTTTTAGAATAGTTTAAATTGAGTTTTTAGGTGTTCTACCATTTTAAGTTTCTAAACTGCTTATTTAGCTTTAGCTTTATTAAGTGCTTATATGTCTTAGATAATTGTTTATTTGTGTTTAAACTGCTTGTTACTTAATCTGTTTTAAGTTTCCAAGGCTTTTCATAATCTGTTTTCAACCTAAAAATAGTTTTTAAGAAAATAAAGGGGTGTTTGGCACAAGCAGTATTAACATGAATTGATACTGCTTGGGCCATTTTGGCTATTAAGTCAAATTCTAGTAGCTTAAATTTAGTCTTTAAGTCAGTTTTTATAAGTTTTTATAATTTAAATTTAAAAATTTAGGTTCAATATAGCTTTAGCTTAAAACTATGAAATTCTAGTTTGATAGAATATCTTATTTTGCCTAGACCTTTAATAACACGTGTTGGTGTTCAATTCATGCTTGTTTAGAGTCCTTAAGACAGTAGAAAAGGGTTAGAATAGGAATGCAGTTTTTAACTTTGTTTTAGTCCAAATCTGTCAAAGCCTCTAAGCCTTCTTTCAAAGTTAAAAGTTCAATTTTCAAGTCCAAATCTGTCAAAGCCTCTAAGCCTTCTTAGTTTGTTAGTATAAGCTTATTAGACATCAATCTTCATCTGTTTTTAGTTTTTAAGTTTTAAAAGTAGCTTATACTAACTTATTTTTAGGGCTGCAAAACCCATTTTGTCCTTTTAAAATCTTTGAAAAAAAACCAAAATCATAGTGTACTCAGCTTTTTCATAAGCCTTTTTCATGGCTTATCTGAATTTCAAACTCCTTTTTCTTTGATGATTATTGTAGCTTATAGGATAAGCTTGATTTGTATATAAGCCATTAAACCATAAGGATAGCTTATGGCTTTTAAAAATTAGCTTAAAAAGTAGTGTTTAGCCCTTTGTAAACTGTTTTACTTATGCATTTTAGCTTATTGCTTTTCAGTGCCTTTTTGCTTATTTTCCTAGCTTAAGTTTGTTTATAAATGCTTTTTAAGTGTAGCTTGTTATCTGGTTTTGCTTATTTTTCTTTGCTTTGTGCTTTTTAAGTATAAAATAAGCCATAGAAAAGCTTTTTTTTACTTAGTGTTAAAATAGCATTCTGTCAGCTTAGTTTGCTTTTTCCTAGCTTAATTTTGAGTTTTGTAAAAAGTTGCTTTGTTAAAGTTTTTCATATTAGCTTATTTTACAAGTTTTTTTTAAAAAAAAGAAAAAAAATGTGTTTTCAAAAAGAGGGGTCACAGGGGTCGAACCTGTGACCTCCCCCTTTCTATAGCCAACGTCTCAACACACACCACACATGCCAACTGCCCTGGGGTCTTTTTCATTTCTTACTTCACACTATTTAATTATTATACACTTTTTCAGTTTTTAGCTTATTTGCTTCTTTGAATTTTCTGGGCTTATTTATAAGCTTAATTTTCCAGTTCTTATTTTTCTTTGATTCTTCATAGTGTAAGGTACTTTCCCTAATTTTTCTAGAATTTTAATAATTAGTCTTCTACTTTTAATAATTAATTTAGATTAAAACCGTTTTTAATTCATAATAAATAAAATAAAAGTCAAAAAAATATAATTCTTTTTTTTCAAAATTTTCTTTTATCATTTAGGACATATAAAAATTAAATTTGCGTTTGTAGGGTTAAAATTTCATAATTTAGGTTTTTAAGTCGCGTTTTTACGTTCCCGTTATCGTTTTTAATTCGTAGTTGCTTTCGTTTTTAGTTTAGCTTGCCCTTTAATTGCTTTTTCCCGTAGAATTAGAAAACCAAATCCAATTTGTGATTATTCAAGCATAAATTCTCAAACGATACTCGATTTTCAAATTCGCACCTCGTCGGGACTCGACCCGGGAAGGTTTTTTAGGGTTTTGCTTTGGTTAAAAGTAATTTCCTTTTAAAAAGCCCTCTTGAAATACTTCTCTTCTTCTTACTATTATTGATATTTGTGATTTATTTATATATGTATTATATATATATATATATATATATATATATATATATAGAAAGCAACCAGTCAATGTGTGTGAAAATCATGGCCAAATCGCCTTTATTTATACTAGTAACAATCTCTTGGGGTATTAAATGATATACTTGGGGACTAAGGGTTGTTAAACTCCAGGGAAAATCATTCTAGAAGGGTCTTGATCCTTCAAGGAGCTTCAAACAAAACTTGGAAAATCAGAAATCCATCAAGACTTTCGTCTTGATGGCTAGGTCGGCGGCTGGATTTAGTTTCAGCTTCGAGTCAAAAAGTCTGCTGGCTCAGGTCGCGAGTTTGGATTCACTTTTGAGTAGAATTTTGGTCAAAACGACCTGAGAGAGGAGCCTTGCATCTGGATTCATTCTAGCTTTATTATTTTTGTCTTTTTCTTGATTTAGCTTCCCGTTTGCATATTTCTCGACCGTAGGTCTCTGTTCTTCAATCAAACTTGATTTGTTCTTCATCTTGAGGGTTGGAAGCTTGCACTATTTACTCTTTTTGTTCTTGAAATGCTTCCCGAGCTTGATTTCTTGATGTGGGATTCTTCGTACTTGTATAACATCTGTTTTATTCGTCTTTTCTTCTTTTTCTTGTATTTGGCTACATATGGACTTGCATACACACTTGGATACGATTAAGTAACAAAACTATATAGAGATAACTAAATAACACATACAAAAGTACGAATAACACGACTAGAAACATATACAATATGAGTGTTATCACCAATGAATTATGATTTTGGTGTGGTGAAGATCTGTTTACCCAAAATGCAATCGGGTTTTGTGTCGAATGTAACATTTGAGCTTAAACAGAAAGTGGCATTAGAATTTGGGATCAATATCCAACGTTGATGGTTGGTTGCAAATCATTTTTGTTTTAGGAGTTGCTAAAATGATGTTCAGGAAATGAGCGTGTTTAAGGGTAAAGCGATGTGTTTGTAGCGGCCCAAAATGGTGCCTTTGTAAGTTTGGATTTGACCATTTAAGACTGAAATTGTGTTAAACGATGCAGTCCTTTGTAGATATACTTTCGCCGATATTTGGTTGGTTACGATGATTTTTGTCAGCCGGTGAGTCGTATTTCTAGCGTGGTAAACAAACTGGTGGCGTAAAAAGCGGTTGTGTTTTTGCATCAAGTGTGGTCTCCTAGTTAGTCGTTGTTTTGGCACATGGCCCAAAAAAGTTGATACAAATGTATTTTTTGGTCGATGTGCCCTAAAATGGGGGAAAAATATAAACCAACCTAACGCGTTGTACCAAATGATGTCGTGTGAGGGTGTAAGGATGCTATTTAGGAATAAGTTGTGTCGTTTACTACTGTGCATGAACCAAACAATCACGTTTTGATTTATTTTTGGAACGTTAATGGGTGACATGTGATCTTTGGGATTACGATTAAACGTGTTTTAGTTAATCGTTTTCGGTAGTGATTCATGGATCTAATTTGGATAGGATTGGGTTAACTATGATCGTCCAGTTATCTAGAAAGTCGTTATTTTGGCATGGCAAAAGATAGATGGCATGAACTGCCACGTGTTTTACAGCCAGTACGATGTTTGAATCAAAATCTACGCAAATCTATAAATTAACCCCTTAAATGATGTCATTTGATTTTTTGATGTAACTTTGTAGCCTAAAGCAACTGTCTATGGTATGTTTCCTGAATACAAATGCATAACTTTTTAGACTTTAAAGGTATTCATTGGTTATTAGTTTACTTTAACATGAATGGTATTGGCGTGTTTATGGAACTAACTAGTCATCACTTTACTTTCTTCATTATTTTTATTAGTTTATGAACAATAACAACCCTGTCTTGCTTGAATTCCTTTAGAAAACGATTGCATTTGATTTGAATAATGCTTGCTTGGCTGTGATGATATATTCATTTGATGACTCGTGATTTTAGCTACGTAAAAAATTAGATGGCAAAAATTAAAACCGTTCTTTTTGGCCACCATGATAGACTGCTGGTTTATGATTTTGGTGTGGTAAAAATCTGCCTGCTCAAAATGCAACTGGGTAGTGCAGTCGATGTGACATATAAGCCTAAACAAAAACAACTTTAGAACTTAGGACAAAAACTAAGTGCCAAAATTTATTAAAATTGGAATTGGGTTTTAACGCCTAAATTTCGATATAGCTGATTTTTGAGAATCGTTATGATACTTGATATAGTTTAAAGTGTTCCTGTGTATTATGCCCCCATTTTGATAATATAGCAGCGGAAGCTAATCTGGGGTATTACTTCATGAATCACAGACACAATCATAGAAAACGACTCAAAAAAGAGGTTTTTAAAAGATACGTTATCATTCATTTAAAATCAGAGTTTTACAAAGGCAGGTCCCAAAATCTAGAAACATAAAATGTGAATGATAACAAGTTTTAGCCATCTTTAAGTCCATGCCACTCCATGCCATAAGTTGCTCAATTACCTGGGATAAGCATGCATAAAAAGGGTCAACACAAAGGTTGAGTGAAATTCATAGGTTTGAAATGTAATAGTTGAATACAAGTTATCATAATGGAAATATTTACATTGCAGGGACAATTATCATGGAGAACAGTATTATCATGGAGAACAGTATTATCATGGAGAACAGTATTATCATGGAGAATAGTATTATCATAGAGAACAGTATTATTATGGAGAGCAGTATTATCATGGAGAACAGTATTATTACCCTAAACTCATGAACCACATATTTAACATAATAGAACCGGGAACCTTTACCAGAAGATATACTAGGAGTCACTATCCAAAGAGCTATTAAAGAGATATTAGGTGTAAGGTTTCTCGATTCACGATCTCGGGAGGTCGGGGAAGCTCAAAATATGAATAAGCCATAATAGAGAGGAGAGAGCTTTATTTAATTTTCAAAGTTTTATTAAAAGGAAAAATGAAAGGGAAATTACAAATGTGAGCTTCACCCTCTAATGTTGATTAGAGGGGAGTATATATAGGTAAAACACAAGGACACTTTGGACTAATTACACTTTTAGTCCTTGTGTTTTAACTTAAACCAAGACTAGTGTAATTTCCATATAGACACCATATTTTTGATCCTAACAATCTTCCCCCCAATATGGTGGCATATGGAATTACTTACAATGTATCCTACAAGTACAAATAGCTAAAGATAACTGTAGTTTACTTTGTCTTCAACATGTACTTTAGCTTGAATCATTCCTTCAATTGTAGAGAATACAATGTAATCCGTATAAACTGAGTTGACTTCCGCATGTCTTTAAGCAGTTCAACTGCTTCCCCCCAAACAGACAGCCATTCGAAGCAAATATGAAGCTTTGATGTAGTTGACAAATCTTCTAACTATATCAGTTAAAACTCACAGCGGAATTTGTAGAAGAAGAAGTAAACCACACTTAGCAGCATATCTAACTTCTTCGTTGCTGATTAGTAGCCAATCCATTCAGGGGAACATGCACATACTTCACACATTTCTTCCCCCTGATCAATGTAGTCTATCGAAATATTCAGCCAAAAAAGATGATAGTCAAAAGAGTATGAAAGAGAATAACACAAGTACTCCTTTCTTCCCCCTGATTGCATTCGATGACCATCGAAAAATCATAATATGTATACGCCCGAATATTCGATAGAAAAATCATGTGTGAAGTCGCTTCTCATCAGACTTATTCAATTCCAACCTCGTATTCTGTCAGCTCTTTGTAATGATTACTGATGAAGAAAATGCAGTATCACAAACTTGATGTTGAAGTAGAATATCCCAAACTTGTGACTTATGTCTTGTACTATCCACGACTCCAAACTTATACTGAATACTACAACGTAATTCCTTGAAGTATAAGTAGACCAAAGTCTCTTGACAAATCCTCAACTATGTGAGACACTGAGCACTACAACGTAACTCCTTCAAGTGATAGCAAATGTGCGCATTGAGCACCAACTTCTGCGTTTATAGATCACACCTTGCTAGATTTGACAAGTTTTCATCAACACCGGTTATAAGCTCGAACAAGTTATCTTTAAAAGTCATCATCCAACCAACCCCGACTTTTAAGATATGATAAGTACACGCACCCGTGAAATTCCACTTCAACTTCAAATAAATGATAACGAATCATCCCCAAAATCAATTCTTGTGGTTAAATCCCGAGACAAGCCTTTTAAACGGTTTTAGTGAATATTTTATCCGGATTGTTTTAAGCAATAAGTGATGTTTTTGTTTCTGAAAAATGATTACTTTCAACAGAATTCGGTCCTAGAACATTTTAGGCACAAAATTCGGCACGCTTTATTCCAGCCCAAGTCAATGTCGATAAACATTATGTCTAGCCCATCACTTTGTACACAATTTCAGTCCAACACTTCTTCATAAAAGTCGGTTAAAGTCCGGTTAAAGCCATTTCAGATTAAGGCCCATGTTGTGTTAGATTCGGTTCAAGGCCCAATTCCAATGCCATACCAACACTCCACCCAACCACAATATAAGATCAGGACATATTATTGTATACCTTAACCCTAAACAACATTTCATCCGCCCCTTTTTATTATAAGAACACATCTTTGTCTAACTTTTTCCATCCAGGCAAATCACATCTTTTAGTTACAAGAATAGATCAAACTCCAAAATTATCTCTTCATAAAAAACAACACGCACCAAACCCTAACAATAACTCAGCCGCATCTCATATACGCATCCATATTCATCATATCTATACACTTTCGTTTAACATAAGTACATAGTAGCACGCTTTCGTTTCTTTCTGTTGTAGCACAAAGCAATAACCCAAGAAGATAAAAAAATGTTTTGTTAAAGATCTCAGGTAGGTATTGTATTGGTCGTTTTTCGTTCTTGGTTCCATCGACACAAAGAAGGACAAGAACAATCTTGTTCTTTCTTGATAGATGTCGAATATTGAAAAAGAAGTATATTGTGCTTCTTAAAGACCTGTGATGAAATCCTTTCGTGTTCTTGATCTGTGATGGTCACGATGGTTGTTAATATAACACAAATGAAAGGAAAAACTAAGGTCATTCATTGTTTTCGAGGCTTGTTATATTGTAGAGATGAGGTATGTGGGGTGATGGAGGAGGATGGGATTTTAGATTAGTTTGAATTTGATGATGGTTTGTATTTGGATGTGATGGGGAGTTTATGATGTGACTATCTTTTCTGCTTGTTCAGTTTTCTTTTTCGGTATGGCTTGCAAACTCGGTGTCGAGATTTAATGTCTCGCGGGTTGGATTTAGGGTTCGTTTAGGGGTTTTAGGGTTTAATTTGTGTACAATGGTGTTAATGTGATGAAATATGAATTGTAATGTTATAAATTAAGTATTTACAACTTATTTGAGTAATGGTTTGGTTTAAAAGGGATAAAAATCAAGAAACAGATCATGGTTTAGAAACTAGCTCGTGTTAGGGTTTCTAGGTTTGATTTCTTGTAAGTTCATGAAATGAGAATGAATATGGATTGTAAATAAAGTGTATGACTTGCTTGTAACTTGTACTTGATGGTTTGTACAAGATTTCTTAGGAAAACAGAGATAAAACGACTATTTTGAATATCATGCTTAATGACTTGTACATTGTGCTTTTAAGGACTTATACCTTGACTTGGAGGGAGTTTATATTTCAAATGGGATGTTATATTACTTGTACATATGCTTTAGTAGCTTGTGCATTCACTTTAGATATTAACTTTTCATGATAATATAGGTTTAGAGGTATACGTAACGGTTTAAAGCCGTCTTGATATAACGTTGCAAATAGTACATTATATGAGTAATGTACTTTGTAAAATGACTATAAGATTTTTGTCTTGATATGTTATGATGTTTGCTTGACATATATGTAGATAGGATTGACATAGGTAGGTTGCGTGAGCTCGTTAACTTTAGTTATGCAAGTAATGAAGCAAAAAATTTCCCTGAAAAAGGTAGTTCATATATAATAGATAGATAGTACATTGCATCTAACTTAATACATGGATATTTACATTGATGAAAATTACGGGTTGTTATAGTCTCCACCCCTTAAAGAAATCTCGTCCTGAGATTTAGTTAAAAGTTGTAGTGGTATTGTTTGGGAATAGATGTAGGTACTGGGCATTAATTTGATCTTTATGTTAGGCTGATCAAGGTCACAAGTCCACGTGTGTGATGCATTTATAATTATGTTGGGCATCATAATTATAATTGCCTCCTTTCACACGTCTAATTACTTCCAAGATTACACCTCTCTAATAACTTGGTAGAAAAATAATATAAGTTATAATAGTTCTGTCATATCTACTCTTAAGCTAGCTAATTACTCAACTAAACTCTCAAAAGCTTAGTTAAGCTTATCTTATTCAAATAACTTTTATGGAAGGGAAGCCAATAAGGGATGGGCTTCCAGGACTACACCAGCTTATCCTAGGATGTAACACCCCCATTTTGAAAATATAGCAGCGGAAGATAATCTAGAGTATTACCTCATGAATCACAAACACAATCATAGAAAATGACTCAAAAGAGAGGTTTTTAAAAGATATGTTATCATTCATTTAAAATTAGAGTTTTACGAAGGCAGGTCCCAAAATCTAGAAACATAAAATGTGAATGATAACAAGTTTTAGCCATCTTCAAGTCCATGCCACTCCATGCCATAAGTTGTTCATTTACCTGGGATAAACATGCATAAAACAGGTCAACACAAAGGTTGAGTGAAATTCATAGGTTTGAAATGTAATAGTTGAATACAAGTTATCATAATGGAAATATTTGCATTGCAGGGATAATTATCATGGAGAACATTATTATCTTGGAGAACAGTATTATCATGGAGAACAGTATTATCATGGAGAACAAAATTATTATGAAGAGCAGTTTTATCATGAAGAACAGTATTATTACCATAAACTCATGAACCACATATTTAACTTAATATAACCGGGAACCTTTACCAGAAGATATACTAGGAGTCACTATCCAAAGAGCTATTAAAGAGATATTGGGAGATAATACCCAAAGAGATATTGAAGAGATATTAAGAGATACTACCCAAAGAGATATTGAAGAGATATTGGGAGATACTACCCAAAGAGATATTGAAGATATATTGGGAGATACTACCCAAAGAGATATTTTAATGTACTTAGGCAATAATATATCAGGATAGCATATAGTTTAGAAAATAGTTGCATTCATGGTTTAAAGCATGTATCACGGGTTTATAAAGTATGTGAGGTTATGAACTCATTAAGTCTTTAAAAAGTAATCACATTGTTATAAGATAAACGAGTATATAAAAGAGTTTGTAAACAATAATGTATCCCCCTCGCGGGTTTATAAAACATGTAAAGAAGTAAAGGCGAGGTTATGAACTTCACCTTAATAGGGAAATCTGAGTGATGGTAAAAGTATATCAAATGAAATAGGTCTAAATGGTAGTACGATGTTATTTACTCGAACGTGGGAATTCAATATATCAATTGAAAGAAAGCAGCTTCGTCACGTAACCTGAGATAATATTTCAAGTTTTAGGAAGATTGTACTCTAGAACTTGGTTTCTAAAGTTAAAATGTTGTTATGGATTTGATTGGAGAGTTTTATGGAATTATTGTATCACCGTTCGAGCCATCATAATTCAGAGGTCATTTAGTAAACGTTTGAGGAGCTAGGGCACTTTAAATTGTAAACCCAACAACTCAGTCAGAATGTAATACCAAGATGAAACCCCTTAATATGAAGCTCCCTAGTATTGTGGTACGATATAGATTCGGGACAGGATTTTTAAAAGCACATCGATGATGAATTTTATAATAGTTATAACATAATCAGTTTTAAGCGTTTTGCTCAATAACTGGAAATGATATGCACGTCAAGCGTTAATTAAAGTTATGTCTTATAAGGTTTTGAACACATTTTTACACTTTTTCAAAATGTTATATTTTAGACCCTTAAGAATGAGAAATGGCAAAATATACCCTTAGAATTTTCACTTTTACAAGTTTGGTCCTTCTAGTTTAAAGATATACAAAGTAAACCTTATACTTTGGAAAATGACATAATAGACCCCTATAGTTATAACTTGATGAAATCATATTTTTAGTCCCTTTAGTTATAAGTTTCAAAAAGTTACGATATATACCCTTTTTGCATGAAAAATATATCATTTTTAGTCCAAAATCCATAATAATGATATTTTTCAGTATGAAAAGTAATTTTCAGGTTATAGTTTATTAACATAAGCTAAAATATGAAGGTTTAACATAACGAAAGTTTAAAATAATGACTCGTTAAGCTAGAAATCAAAACGGGTCAAATTAGGGTTTTAAAATGAAAACGCGCGGGTTTTAAGCTCAAATTCTTTCAAGACTTAATAAAGTACTTATAATAATGTTAGATAAGATTATTAGGATAGATTATAAAAACATCTTACAAGTTTAGCTTATAGATTAAGTAAAAACATAAAATTAGGGTTTCATGAGCTCAGTTTGGATCAAAAAGGTAAAACACATATGTTTTTTAGTTCAAAGCTTTTAACAATGGTTTGAGCTTGATTATATGAACATTATAAGGGTATGGAAATAGAACGTGAGCTTATAAAACCTGGTTTTTAGCTTATAGCTTGGAAACGGGTCAAAATGGGGACTTTTAGCTTCGT
>BQNB010161640.1:1924-12404 GCA_026074375.1 Tanacetum coccineum | reverse complement strand
AAGGAATGTTATCTCGCTTCCAAATAATTCACTTAATGAATTTTGATCTGACTTATTGATAAATAGTTTCCAATGTCGAAATTCATTAATGCTCATATAGCTTATAGTGATATTATTAACGGATATATCATAACGTATTTTAAAGTATACTTGGTACGTACACATTTATATATTAATATTAATATTAATTTTGGATTTACCCAATAATACATGTTGCAAATTGTTGATATTATGGTTTCGCATCAGCCAACACATTTCGATTATAGAAGCTGGATGTCTTTTTTTGTATTGTTTTGTCGTTGTGGTAATATATTGATGCATTTCTAAAAAAAAATTAGATTTTGTTAACAAAAAAGTTACTTTCTGAGCTTATAAATATTTCGTACAAGTAAAGGCAAGTGACGTATAGTTTCTGTTATTTCATAATAAAATGAAACAAATTAAAGGAACAAAATAAGTGATGGTAACTGTATGATTGAATAATACAACCAAATGATTTTGAAATTATCCAATAATGCAAAAACAAATGATCCTAGGCAACATCTTGATGACTTGAAATTTACAAATTACAACCTTGGTATCAACATAGTGTCACCCATTTTTTTAGCATGCAAATTGATAAAGGCACGATCAATGCACGTTTTGTATACCACTGCTTGAAATTGTATTCCCTCTTTGAACAAACATTATAAGACATATTAACCTTTTTATCGTGTAAAAAGGAATTGCAATATAATGGTAGGCTTAATTGTGAACACAAGACTCAATTAATAACTTATCTTTACAAATAAACGCTTCAATACACTTTTTTCAAAAAAAGCAAAAAGAAAAAAAGAGTTATTTGTTTTTTGCATAGGCAATAGTTTCTGTAAAGAATGGTTGACTTTCATTTAAAAAAATTAAAAGAAAAATGGTTGACTTTCATTTAAAAAAATTAAAAGAAAAATGGTTGACCTTCTGGTAAGAAAGGAATTAAAATTTGTGATAATTATTTTAAGTGTTTGTCTAACGGCTGCCTATAGTTCACTAGTTTAGAACTTTAGATGCAAAGAAAAATAAATACTGAGTTTATTTGATTAAAAATCTAACTTAATGAATATAACTTTTATATTTAATTAATGTGTATAAAATGCATTTTTCAACTTGAAAATTAATAGTAACATTTAACCAGTGTTTATAGAGATATTGGTTAAAAACATCAGTGAATACTAATCTATATGTTCATATTGGAGAGGAGTAAAAATTAGCTGCTAGTAAATGGGAGTTAAAACATATAAACGCTGCACAAGCATAAGGGGACATTTTCAAGGTATTTCCAATAATGGAAAATACAAAAGATATGGTGAGTCGTAGCTTCATATTCTTGTATCACTTATTAACGACACATAATTAAAGACTTTAAATACATGTAATAGCACATGTTTTTAACATTTTTCAGTTTAGGAAAGAAAATAAGTGATGTAGTGTATACACGGTGTCTTTTGTATTTCATACATGTTAAAACATGATATTGTCTTTTAGATCGGAGATAATAAGACATATGTTGTTTAATTCGGACCATCTATGGTGTGTTTAACAAAGGCAGCAATTGCAAAGATTAGTAACAATGAGCGGTATCAATGAGCATTATAAGCGATGGTTGTTAATAGTAGCACACTAGCAGGTGTTTCTATAAAAACATTTGGTAATCATTACTACACAAACTGGTTTTACCTACCAAATTTTCCCACTAAAAAATTTTGTGGGAAATTTCCCACGGGTTACTGACTAGTTACACACCAAATTGGTGACAAAAATTTTGTGGGAAATCTGATGTAAATTTCACACGGATCTCCCACAATTTACACACCAATGTGTTAACCAAATTTTCATGAGAAATCTGTTACAAAATTTCCACAGATTAGCGATAATATTCACACTAATAAACTTCCGTGGGAAATCTGTTACAAAATTCACACATACTTGCTACAGTCATAAGCGTTTGACAAATAACGATTATTGTTGGGATTTATACTTAACTTAGTACCGTTAGTGATAATACTTAGTACCGATAGTTATAGTTAGTACTGGCAGTACAAAGTGTTAAGTATTGCTCAGATAGTTAGTACCGTTAGTAGAAAATAGTTAGTACCGTTTAAGAGATATGTATGAGATATTATAGGAAAAGATATGTATTATCTTTTACGCGTTTTGTAAGCCTGTTAGGGTTTATCCTTGGTCTATAAAAGGATCCCTCACGGTATACTTAGGTACATCAGTTCAATATACATCTCATACAATCATATCTCATAGTTAGTAATCTGTAATCACTTTAACAGATTAATAGAAATCAAAGTTTAGTTTTTCATTGTTCTTCTTAATACTATTGTGTAGATTCCGCATATACAATTAGTATTCATAGTCAGTGTTTCTATATAGTCAATTTGTATTTATACAAGTTGGCTATCACCTTAGCAGGCTGCAAAGATCTGTTCAGTTTGGGACTCACAATAGAGAAACCTTTCACATCAATAAAGCTATGCAGCATTCTCACGTGAATGACGACACATGCTTCCGCATGGATGTTATCGATGAAATAACTGAGGAAGAACTTGATCCTCTGCTCGACGATTCTAAACCATTCCTAAATACATCAGAAAAGATAAGCGAAACACCACTCAACAAAGAATTCGATGAATTCATGTCAGGGAATGTTCAAGAGGATGAAGTCAAAGACGATTTTGAGGAATTACCACCCAAAGATGAGCTAAGAATCAAAACTTCTATCCAAGATCCACCAACTGACCTTGAGATGAAACCTCTTCCAAAACATCTAGAATATGCCTTTCTGGAGGAAAATTCTCTTCTCCCAGTAGTCATATCCGTTTTACTCAAACAGAATGAAAAGGAACGACTTGTTTCAATTCTCAAAAACCATAAAGAAGCATTCCCTTGGAAAACATCCGATATTCCAGGGATTAGCCCTTCCTTTTGCAAAAACAAAATCAATTTTGAGGACGATGTCAAACCAGTCATTCAGAGACAACGCCGACTTAACCCAAACATGAAAGAAGTCGTTAAAAAGAGATTATTAAACTTCTAGACGCGGGTATCATCTATGCCATCGAAGAGAGCCCTTGGGTAAGTTCGGTGCATTGCGTACCAAAAAAAGGAGGAATGACCGTTGTGAAAAATGAAGACAACAAACTCGTTCCAACACGAACAGTAACAGGATGGCGTGTTTGTATCGACTACCATAAGTTGAACGAAGCCACCCGAAAGGATCATTTTCCTTTACCCTTCATGGATCAAATGCTGGAAAGATTAGCCGAAAACAAGTTCTTTTTTTTCTCGACGGATTTTCTGGATATTTTCAAATTCCCATCGAACCAGCCAATCAAGAAAAGACCACTTTCACTTGCCCTTATGGAACCTACGCCTACAAGTGTATGCCTTTTGCTCCTTGCAACGCGCCAGCAACTTTTCAAAGGTGCATGATTGCAATTTTTCAAGATATGCTCGAAACCTCCATGGAAGTCTTCGTGGACGATTTCTCAGTATTTGGAGATTCATTCGATTCGTGCTTAAATAATCTAGAGCAGATGCTAATTCAATGTAAACAAGCACACCTATTTTTAAACTGGGAGAAGTGTCACTTCATGGTGACCAAGGGAATTGTGTTGGGACACAAAGTCTCCCGTAAAGGACTAGAGGTCGATAAAGCAAAAATCGACATGATAGCTAAGTTACCACCACCCACTAACGTCAAAGGCGTTAGAAGTTTCTTAGGACATGCCGGATTCTACCGCCGATTCACAAAAAAAGATTTTTCCAAAATCTCCCGACCCATGACGAAACTTCTCAAAAAAGACTCAGTCTTTAACTTCGATGAAGAGTGCAACAAGGCATTCGAAACTCTCAAAGAAAAGTTAACGAACGCACCTATTATGGTTTCACCTAATTGGTCGCTACCGTTTGAACTTATGTGCGATGCAAGCGATTTTGCCGTAGGAGCCGTGCTAGGCCAACGCGAAGAAAAACATTTTTGACCCATCCACTTCGCTAGCAAAACTCTGAATAGCGCACAACAAAACTATACGGTGACCGAAAAAGAGTTACTCGCCGTAGTTTTTGCATTCGACAAGTTTCGATCATACCTTGTTCTTTCAAAAACAGTTGTGTTCACGGATCACGCTGCAATAAAATATCTGTTTTCGAAACAAGATGCCAAACCACGTCTTATACGCTGGATTTTACTGCTTCAAGAATTCGATATCGAAATCAAAAATAAAAAGGGAGCAGAAAACGTCGCAGCAGATCACTTATCGCGACTTGAGAAACCCAATCTCAAAGAACTCAAGGACGAGGAAATAAATGACGAGTTCCCTGATGAGTTTCTCATGAGTATCAAAACCGACGAGAAAGAGAGCCCGTGGTTTGCCGACTTTGCCAACTACCTAGTTGGAGGAATTCTAAGAAAAGGATTAACCTACGCTCAGCGTTGTAAGTTCTTTTCAGAACTTAAGCACTATTTCTGGGACGAACCGTATCTATTTAAAGCATGCCCCGATGGCATGATCAGAAGATGTGTTCACGGTTCGGAAACTCAAAAAATTCTAGATGAATGTCATCATGGACCCACTGGGGGACATTATGGACCATCGATTACCGCAAAGAAAGTTTTTGATGCTGGATTCTATTGGCCAACCATATTCAAAGAAGCACAGACTCTGGTACAAAACTGTGACGCCTGCCAACGTTCTGGTAGCATTTCACGAAGAGACGAGATGCCTTTGAACAACATCCAAGTTAGTGAAATTTTTGACATATGGGGAATTGATTTCATGGGACCTTTTCTGAAATCCCATAAGTTCGAATACATTCTTGTCGCAATTGACTACGTGTCCAAATGGGCAGAAGCCGAAGCTTTACCCACTAACGACGCACGAGTTGTAGTCAATTTCTTGAAAAAGCTTTTCTCTCGTTTCGGAATTCTGAAAGCTTTAATTAGTGACAGAGGAAATCACTTTTGTAATCGTTAAATGGAGAAAATATTAAAAAATTATGGAGTACATCATCGTATAGCCACATATTATCATCCACAAATCAGTGGCCAGGTTGAAAACACCAACAGAGCCTTAAAAAGAATCCTCAAAAAGACATTTAAGGACAATCCGTCTGTTTGGTCGAGAAAATTAGATGACGCTCTATGGGCATTTCATACGGCCTACAAAACTCCAATCGGTACCATCCGTACTGACTTCTTATTGAAAAACGTGCCATTTTCCGTTTGAAATTGAACATCGTGCTTACTGGGCCCTGCGAAGCTGCAATTTTGATCTTCAGGTTGTAAGAGAAAAATGATTTCTACAGTTGCATGAGCTCGATGAATTAAGACTTCAAGCATATGAGAACTCCAAACTCTACAAATCCTGAACCAAAGCCTATCATGATACAAAACTTAAAGTTAGAAAAGAATATAAGGCTGGAGACAAAGTTCTCCTGTACAACTCTAAATACAAATTTAAAGCTCCAAAGCTTAGATCAAAGTGGTATGGACCATTCATAGTCAAACATAGTTATCTATCTGGATATGTTGAATTGTATAACAAACATGGAGGAAGCTTCATTGTTAACGGACACCGTGTTAAACTCTACCACGATGAGGAGCAGTTGAATGAACTTACCATAGAAGAGATTCACCTCATGTGTGAGGAAGGAAGAATGAAAGCTATTCCATTCATGGCATCATTTCCAGCCAACTACCATGAGACCATGTCATGGGCATAAAAAAAACCATACATTTACAGTGTAGTGGAAAACACCTGTAACAAAGCTAAGCTGTATGATTTAGACGAAAGTGGGAAAGGAATAGTGATCGAGAATATTTTTTATGTCCCAAGCGAAGGTTCATCGCTTGAAAAGAAATGAAAGAAGCACCCGAGTCCAGCTGACGACTCACTCAAAAATCAAGCGCTTCTCGGGAGGCAACCCGTGTATTTAAGATAGTTAGTTTCTAAACAAAACAAAACAAAAAAAAGTCCGCACCCACAATAAAAGTTAAGTGTGGGGGTGCGACATCAAAAAAAATATATATCTGTTTGTTTACATTTCTTTTGTATTTCAGATTCTTGCAGGAAATGATGCAATGGCAGCTCAAGTACTACCGCACATGCATGGGCACCTGGTTTTTCTCTTATTTCCCTATTTTAGTTTTTGCCCATTTTGCCGCATTGAGGGCAATGCTAAATGTAAGTGTGGGGGAAATATGGAAAACAAGGTTGTTTTTAAAATTTTGAGATAACTTAAAAATTGTTTGCCCTGGTAATCTAGTTGTTTTCATAAATTAAAACAAGATGTGTCCCAGTAATAAGTGTATACACATGATAAGAAACCAATCAGAATAACATCAGTTTGTTTTCAAAATACGCTTTAATGCCTTGAGCTAACCATCTCGGTTGGCCTAACAATTTTCACAGTCCCATTTGTCAGTTATATCGTCCTTTGCTTTTAAAAGAAAAATACTACACATAGTTTAACTCTACCTAAATAACCGAAGCCTACAGGTTAGTTGCTAGCTACGTGAATCGATGGTAGATATGTGAGAAATCCTTATGAATTTTCGAGAGAGAGTTGCTAGTTCTATGTTTAAGGACATATAATCCTTTATTAGTTTGTCGATCGGAGGTTGATCGAATCTGAAAAAAAAGAGAATGATGAATAAAGCCAATGTGCTAAATCTTATGAAGATGAAGGAAGATGAAGAAAAATTGGTGTCGATTAGCTAATGTGCTAAGTCGTGACACAGTGATACGTTTATCTCAAAATTCATAAAGGATAGTGGAAAGAGGTAGCTAGCAACATGGTGGTTTGTATACTTCGATTTTATAAACCAAATCATACTCCCGTACCGTTCTCCATTAAAAACAGTTAGCGTGTTTCTTTGATGTGTACACTCGGACTTATCGAGTACTTGTGCTTGATAAATTGCATCTCATTTGAGGAAATTGTTTTCTAGATTTGCTTGAGGGCAAAAAAAGTTTAAGTGTGGGGGGATTTGATAACGCTCAAATTGAGTATGTTTTGGAAGCGTTATTCATACTTTTGTATTAGTTATTTGGACAGTTACCTATGGTTTTAGTACTCGATTATTTCGAAATGTGCTTTCTAGTGTAATTGCAGCCAAATACAGGCTAACAAGAAAAGGAGAGACGAACATGTAAAGATTATCTCAAGTACAAAGAATCCCGTATCAAGATCAAGTGCGAAAGCATCTCAAAGAAGAAGAAATCTAATTACTCAAGCTTCCAAGACCCGAGGTCAAGTTGTAATGAAGATATGGTGCAGTATGAAGACCCATGACCAAGCACAACTCAAGCAAGAGCATTAAATGAGAAATCCAACAAAAAGATTCCACCAGCGACCTCTCAGCCGCCCGGCTGGAGAGTTTGTCGCCCGACAGGAAGGATTGCCGCCCGGTAGGAGGCTTTTCCACCCGGCTCATGGAGCCCACGTTTTTCATTTCACTCTAGAAGAAACCGGGATAATCAAGAAGGATCTAGACCCTCTAAACTGACTTTGGACACCCCTTTTGACCCTGGAACTGACATAAAACAATAGTATAAATAGGAGACCTCTATGCCTCATTTTAACACACACCTCACTCTTCTCAAACCCTAAAATCCTAATCCTCATAGATACCACTCCTCTCCAAAGCCAACCAAGTCCAAGAAAGTCAGGAAGAAGCTCCAGGAAAGCCAAAAAGGAGGAAGGATCCCTCTAAGTCACAAGTTTGTCATTTCCTACTTTACATTCCTTTAAAGTTTTTGCAATACTTTTGTAAGAACTTTCATTATGTTTATGAATGCATTATTTTCTGGAATTATGTCTCTATTTAATATGAGTGGCCAGTCCATTTATGTGCTTAGTTAGATGATGTTTGTGGTATGAAGATTCGATTAGGATAGTGTAGCATGTTAATTCAATTTCAAGCTAAGTCTTAGATCCATTTGTTCTTATGTTCTAAAGTGGCATAGTTTTACCAATCGGATTGTTTGTTAAGAATATCATAGGCCGGAAGGGGTATTGTTAATCAATCAATTATCGCCTTTTTGTCTACGATCAGCTAGCTTTTGTATTGACCATTTCTTAAGCGGTTTGGTATAACTAGGAACATAATTATCGATGTCTATGGTTTGTGAAACGAACCGCGAATCAAACTCATAGAGGTTGTCTTGGTCTTGAATTGATTGATTGTGCCTAATGCTTATTTTTGTCACTAGGAGTCTTGGCGAAGATAAAAAGTTTTGAAAACAATAGATTGGATAACCTCTAATTCTTTTAATCAACTTGTTAGTCGTTGCCACCTTCATATCGAATCGGATTCCCAAACTGAATCCAACCAAGTACATCTAGTTATTATCGAATCACTTTTATCATTACTTGCTTGCATTTAGGACTTTTATCATCGAAATCTTTATCAAGTCAAAACACCCAAATCCTCGCGAACGATCTCGGCTTACCATTCAATATCTTGCTACCACGGACGAGTTCACTTGCTCGTATGTGTTGCTTAAGAATTTGGTATACCAAGTTATAAATTTAAAAGTTAAAACTAACCCGTATCGCACGCATCAATATAATTAGTACTGCTGGTTATACTTAAACTGCTGAGTTTTTACTGTTAGTTATACTTAATACTGTTAGGTATAATTAATATTGTGATAATTGTGAAAATTGCTATGGCTTGTGTTTTCTTATTTTCGGAAAAGCTGTTTGGAATGGAATTGGAGTTAATACTGGTGATTCAAAGTTAATGCTGCTAGGCATAACTTACTACTGCTGGTTCTAAGTTAATGCTGCTAGGCATAACTTACTACTGCTGAGTACTACTGCTGGGTTAAAGTTACAGCTGTTGAGGATATTTTCCATAAATAAATCGATTAAGGGTTTCAATTTATCATTTAATCGTTTTCAATCAATCAAATCCTCTCTAATCACAAACCCTAACTTAATTTTATCATCCATTATCAAAACCCAACACAAATGTCGACTCTAAAGTTTGCGGATACTCATAACATGGTCGCATTTTTGTCTAAACCCACAGATAGTGAAGGGTTTGAACAAATTGTAGATTTTCTAAATGCACACCTTATAAGATATGCGTTGACGATCAATCCTACTATATATACTACTTGCATTGAACAATTATGGTCTACTGTCAAGGCAAAAACTAAAAATGGGGAGATTTAGTTACGTGCCCTAGTAGATGGCAAGAAGATAATCGTTACTAGAGCATCTGTTAGAAGAGATCTTCAACTAGCAGATGAGGAAGGTGTGGATTGTTTACAAAATTCTACCATCTTTGAACAACTTGCATTAATGGGGTATGAGAAAATCTTACAAAAGCTAACTTTCTATAAACCATTCTTCTCCCCACAACAGAAAATCCTGATTCATAATATTTTACAATGTCTAAGTCCAAAGACTACTGCATGGAATGAGTTTAGTAGCACTATGACATCTTTCATTATCTGCTTGGCTACAAACCAGAAGTTTAACTTTTCAAAATTCATTTTTGAAAGTAAGATTAGAAACTTGGATAATGTGTCTGGAATTTTTTTTATGTATCCAAGGTTTGTGAAAGTATTTCTGGATAAACAACTTGATGGGATGTCAGCTCATACAAGAATTTATATTGCACCCTCTTACACTAAGAAGATTTTTAGAAATATGAGAAGGGTAGGAAAAGGTTTTTCTGGTAGAGTAACACCTTTATTTCCAACAATTATGGTACAAAACCAATCTGAAATGGGTGAAGGTTCAGCAATGCCCACTGATCCCCATCACACACCCACTATTATTCAATCATCCACTCAACCTCAAAAGACACAAAAACCTAGGAAGCCTAAAAGAAAGAACACTCATGTACCTCAGTCTAGTGAAAATGTTGCATATGAGGCTGTCCATAAGGAGTGTGGTGACAGTTTGGTGAGGGCTGCCACTACTGCTTCTAGCTTAGAAGCAGAGCAGGACAGTGGTAACATCAATAAGACCTAATCCAAGGCAACACCTAATGAATCTAGTTCCCTAGGAACTAATTCTGGTGGTAGTCCCAGGTGCCAAGAACCCATGGGGGATACTATTGCTCAAACTAGGTTTGAGAAGGTATCTAAACATTCCACTGATTCACTGCTCGCAAGAGGTAACACACTTCGAAGTGAGGAGGATAGACTTAAACTTAATGAATTGATGAAATTATGTACAACTTTACAAACCAGAGTTCTTGATTTGGAGAAGACAAAGACCACTCAAGATAATAAGATTGCTAGTTTGAAAAGGAGGGTCAAGAAGCTTGAAAAGAAAGATAGGAAAAGAACTCATAAGCTGAAGAGATTATACAAAGTTGGTTTGACAGCTAGGGTAGAATCCTTTGATAATGAATAAAGTTTGGGTGAGGATGCATCCAAACAAGGGAGGAGGAGTAGCGCTATTGATGCTG
>BQNB010161639.1:3888-14658 GCA_026074375.1 Tanacetum coccineum | reverse complement strand
CCAAAACTGATAAGCAAAGAGGCCAATAGGGACTTTTCTAGCTTAGAAATAAGCTAGCAAAAAGATCCTTATGGCTTAGTGGCTTATACCACTAAGAAGAATGGCCAAAAAGCTACAATAAGCAACAATGAAAAAGCATTTTGAAATTCAGATAAGCACTTAAAAAGCTTCATGAAAATGTTATCTCACACTGTCTCAACACTTAGACAAATTTTTGATAACTTTTGTAATTTTAACAAAATCACACTTTTGAGCTTAAAAATAAGCAAACAAACAAATCCTTATGAACTTTTAAGCTACAAATAGATTGAGTTGAGACCTCACAGAACAATAATCAACACTCAAAAAGGAATTTGAAATTCAGGATAAGCAACAATAAGCAAATAAAAAAGCATTTTCTTAAACTTTTTTGAACACTTAACAATTTTTGACAGTTTTGGCAAAAACTCATATCAATAATGCAGGCTATTTCTAACCTGATTTAGCACATGTATAAACATAAAAACAACTCAAAAACACAATAAGCTAAAACATAATCTAATAAGCAACTAAAATAAGCTACAACTTAACAGATTCAAACAATGAACTCTTAAAACCTTAATTTAGAGATTTAACACTTAAAAACTTAAACAAACTGACTTTTATGACCACTTTTAACTAATCAAATCTGACTCAAAAGCACAAGGCAAGTTTTCACCCATTTTGACCTATTTGACAGGTTAAACCAAACACCCTTTTAAATGTCTTAAACTTATTTTTAGATTATGAATTTGAGAATTAAGGTACATATTACAAAAACCAGATAATGATAAGCTATAAACAGACCTAATGAACAACTTTCAATAATCAAATAAGACAGAATAATAAGCTACTCAACTATGCTAATATTTTTTGGTTTTTTACTGATTTTATGACAGATTTTAAGAAACTAAGATCTATACTATCTAATTAACTGAATAAGCATGAAACAAGTATAATAAGCACTAATAAGCAAATGTAAACATAAATAAGCAAGTATTAAGCTAATTTAAGCAGAATTTAAACTATAGAGCAGTATTAAGCTATAAAAGAGAGAAAAATGAACTCACAAGATGCCTTTGCACAAACAAGGCTTATAAATGCTCTTTTGAGCTATCAACAAGCTCCAGCTTATCCTAGGATAAGCTGGTGTGGTCTTAGAAGCCCTTCCATTACTGGGTTCCCTTCCAAAAATAAGCTGAGGTATTTGATTGCGGATTTGAATAAGAAAAGTTCATTTAAGCTTTAAGAGCTTAAATGAGAGTGAAACTAGCTTATTAATTTATATGATTGCAAATTGAGCTTATTAGATTAGAAAGAGAGCTTTAAATCAATTCATCATTCTATTAAGTAAAAACTAAATTTAAGCATAAGGTAAAACAAACTGACTTTTATTGATTAAGATGAAAGGTTACAAAGCTTTTTAATTGAAATTACAATAGAAAAAAGTTACATTAAGCTGAAAACGACTTAATAAGCTAATTAAACTAAAGCTACACTAAATTTTACTCCTAGATATTGATAAAAAAAAGAAGATGATATGATGATCCATGTGAGTGAGGAGAGAGCTCTATTTATAGGGGATGAGGAAGCTTCTAGGTCTGAACACGCTCTTCCTTGATCTCTAAATCTTGGCCCTTCAATTCTTGCAATCATTTGATGTTCTTTCTTATCCGTTGGATAAAAAATGTGATCATAAGGATTGCCAGCGTGGCATTCCTTGTGTCAGGGGCTTTGTGCTTTTATTACACTGGATTTAGTGTAATTTTTCATTCCTTGTGTGTTTCTTTAGGATCCCGCGTGTCATTCCCTTGTCAATTCTAGCCAATGGGAGAGCTTTGATGACGATTTTTGATGCCGACTCATTACTTGGCACTCGAATCTTTGTTCCACATAGACAATTGGGATTTACCCTTTGTTTATAAAGCAAGGTAAAACGAGAACGACGATGAACAGTAAAAACTGAATTTCCCGCGCATTTTCTTTCCTTTATATAGCTTAGTTTGACCCAGGGGTTTGGGTTGTTGACTTGGGCCCGAGTATAAGGAATTGGGCCACAGGTTTGGTTAAATGGTTTTATAATTATAAGAGATAACGACCGTTATCTCTTTTATAAAAAAGAGATAACGGTGTTAGGGTTTAGGGACTTTTGATGAAAATGAGTTAACAATAAGGGTGTTTTGGGGGATTTTGAAGGAGTTTGTCATTTTGTGGTTGACCAATGGTTGACTTTTGATGACCTTTTGCTAGAAACTTCTGGCTCTTGTGCATTCTATCCGTTCCCGTGTTTGTGTTTGTCCGGTTTTGACCATTTTCTTGTGATTTTTGCATTATCCGTGCCTACACATTCACAAACAACAAAATACACAAATACAAGCATATTTTTGCACATTTTGATCATTTAAGAGCCATTTTGGATATAATAAGGATATGTGATTTCTCACATATCACACACAATGAACATGTTTGGGGCGCGAACTTATCAGAGCTTATCATAGAATGAGCTTATTTTTTTTAGAAAAATAAGCTACCATTAAAAATAAGTCTCGTTTGGCTGACACGACTTGAAGGAGCATGTAATTAAAATAAGCTACTAAATGAAATGCTAGTTAAACTAACATTTAGAAAAAAGCTTCAGCTCCAACAACCTGCTCCAATGATCCGCTCCAGCTCCTACTAGTGCGAAACATACCCATAATCTTATCTTTCTTTAATATTATCATTAATCTTGCCAAGTGTATGAAAATCTTCTTAAGACGCAAATAAACAACATGTCAATCACTGCTATTACTCAAAATGCATTTCTAAACACAAATTGTTACGTCATAAACAAATCCTAAAAGTTAAAATTGCATTTGACATTTTTGAGGTGAAATTACATTGCAATGGTCATAAAAAAAAGCTAATAATTTTTAAATGTATCATACTTGTTACATGTTTTTTTTATATGTATCGAATAATTTTTTTGCTATTCCATCTACTAAACTTGCATTTTTGATATTCTTTATGTATTTTATATCGAGGAAGGTTATATTGGAAACCATCTTTTTCTTGGATACTAGGGGACACATCTAAGCCATCCATCTAAACTCATATATGGCTGAGATTAAAACTCACTTATTAAACAAAAAAGAAAGAAAATTAATAAAAAAAGCGAAAGGGTATTGTGGTCATTTCACGTCCCACACCAACCACACCTCCAATCACTCACACCCCGTCTTTTTTAGATCTATCATTCTCTCTCTCTCACCTAACACACACTAAAAACACACTACACCGGATCTGAATCTATCATCACGAACATCTAATCGATCGATCATCTCCTTCGTAAATCGATCATCTCCTTCTTCAGTTCATTAACATCAGGTAAAGTTCACCCGATCTTTTTTTGTAGCTTATTTGATGTGAATAAGCTTATAATTCAGCTTAACCTTTTTTTAGCTTATTTGATGTGAATTTATCTACGAATTTATTTGATAAGTTGCTTGAAAAAACTGTAAAAACTTACTATATCATATATGATATAAGCTAGGTTGTAAGTATTTATACTATATCATATATGATAATGTGCTTGAAAATAAAATACAAGTAGTTTGTGATCTCCTGGTGAGCAGTAAAAAGTTAGTTTTGTATATAATATCATATATAATAATCTGCTTGAAAGTCAACTTCCTTAACACTATAATATATCATATACGATAATGTGCTTGAAACTAAAGTACAAGCAAGTCTGTCATCTTTTGGTGAGTAATTAAAAGTTAGTTGTGTGTATAATATCATATATGATAATCTACTTGAATGTCAACTTCTGTAACACTATAATATATCATATATGATAATGTGCTTAACACTAAAATCAAATCTTTTTATTTGTGTAGAGAAAGCTGTTTTCAATGCATTTTACACAAGAAATGGAAATACACAAGATGAGACTGAGGTTTGCAACAAAGATCCTGACACATGACATAAACATCCACATAGAGAAGATGAGCGACGAGGCACGTGCCTTTGCAAAGAAACACACAGACAAACAAGCGAAGCAGAATCTCATAAGGGATGCAGTCGTAAAAAGGAAAAAAAGCTCAGGATTCGTAAAAGAGTTGGCAGTGCCATCTAATGCAGTTACCTTTGAATGTAGACAATATTTACTAGTTTTCATTTTTAAGTACTTGTAGTATGTACTGGTGGTACCGTAGTGTGTACCACATTTTGGTGATCCGTTGATCAATCTTTAACTATGTAATGCTACTACATCTCTTTTATGTTGATAATGTGGTTTTTATAGCCCAATGGTGTGATTCGAATATCATCACTCGTGTGTTTTTTTTAGATTTTACAGTAGCAGAAAATATTGTAGATTGTTTCAACACAAAAATAATGGTAGATAAAAAATGTTGAATTTAATGTTATATCATATATGATTTCTTTCAGAAATCATATATGATGGTATGATTTAAACTTGTAAAATACAAAAATCAAATGTGATTAGTCAAAACAAAAAAGAAATAATGTAAAATCGATTGTGATGAACGAGTATATCATATATGATATATAAAAGGTAAAATTATGTAACAAATAAAGATCCAACACTTATTCATAATTAAAAGAGTACTTTTTAACAATATCATATATGATAACTCAAATCGAAAGTAACCTAATGTAAAATCACATATGATATACCTAGGATATCATATATGATAAACAATTATTCATAATCAAAAGACACAAAAACAAAGAGTCTGCTGAATTCATGATAAAACCAAAACCTTCTTATTATTGAAACTACTATTCTTCTTCTTAAATAAGTTCTTATTCGTTTTCAATCAAATCTACTTTTTCTTGAACAACTTCATCCTGGGCCACAACGACTTCATCTTGATCCTTAAACATACCTGTGCACGTCCTCTTGTTATGATTAGTACCTCCACATAATGAACATCAAAAGACACAAAAACAAAGAGTTTGCTGAATTCATGATAAAACCAAAACCTTCTTATTATTGAAACTACTATTCTTCTTCTTAAATAAGTTCTTATTCGTTTTCAATTAAATCTACTTTTTCTTGAACAACTTCATCCTGGGCCATAACGACTTCATCTTGATCCTTAATCATACCCGTGCACGTCCTCTTGTTATGATTAGTACCTCCACATAATGAACATGAATTCCTGTTCCTCATACATTTTTTAATCGCTTTCTCTTTCCCTCCTTTAATATGCACCTTTCAATCTCTGAAAAAATAAAAATGAAAATAAAAGAATAAATAAACAATCACTTGAAAAATATGAAATATCATATATGATAATCAGATGCCATATACATATGAAAAAGCAATATCATATATGATATACGTACGAAATATATCATATATGATATATCAAACACATTAACCAAAAGCTACTTACAAAAGCTTATTGCTAACTGATAAGCTAAATACATCTTAATTCAACTTATATCAACACATTAATCTAATAAAGCTTATTCAGAACATAAAAATAGCTAATAATAAAGCTTATTAACATTAGAAACATAAATAAGCTAATAAGATAGCTTATAATTCATCAAAATAAGCTAATAAGTTAGCTTATAACTCAACAAAATAAATACAGATGATGATGATTAATAAACTTATTCATATAAATCACCTAATAAGTTAGCTTATCACTAGCAATAATTAATTCAGATAATTCGTTCAAAATAAGCTGAATTATAAGCTCATAAATTAGTAAGCTTAATCACTTCAAATAAGTTAAAATAAAAGCAGATCTGAACCTGATGTTAATCAACTGAAGAAGGAGATCATCGATTCAAAATAATTTAATCGATTGAAGATCGATCGATTAGTTGTTTGTATTGATGGATCGATTAGTTGTGGATCGGTGTAGAGAGAGAGAAAAAAATGCAGGTATGTGTGTGTATCAAATGAGCTGTTAATAGAAAAATAAGTTTATATATAAGACAAAAATACCCCTTTATTGTAAATAGACAATTTAATCTCATCCATTGGATGAGATAAAGATGAAGGGTGAGGATGAGTCCCCGGTATCCACAAAATGTTTGGTATCCAAATGAACTTAAATCTTTATTATCATTTTACCCCTCCTGAGTTAATAAATGAAAGGCAAAATAATCATAAAATAAAAAAAATAAAAAAAAACCAAAAATGCAAGTTTAATAAATAAAATGGAAAAAAATTTATTCTATACATACATAAATCAGATAAAGAAAAAAAAAGTCCGCTATTGTTTTCCTCCCTCAGTGACACAAACAAGAGATATTTTGACCCGACCCGGATCATTCCATTTTCAGGTTGGTTCTTTCTAAGTTTTAATTTACATAAGTTTGTTGTCAAGTTAATAATCCATTCAACTTATTGAATCTGTATTATTATGATTATTATGATTTACAGTAGTTGTTTTTAGGGTCTAATTTCAGGTTTTTTTAATAATCCATTTTTAGTTAGCTTTCTTTCTTGAGGTGTCGATTGTTTGATATGTGTATTACGATACAATATTTTAACTAAGACTTGTAGTTCTGCATTCTGATCAAGTTTTTGCTTCGCTATGGATTTGAAAAACGAAACCAGTTCAAGTCATGATGAGTTGCTACAAGATTTCCAGAAGACATGCGATTTTCATTCGGATCAAAATGGATTATCTTAGAGCTGGTTATAAAAGCACTACCAAATGGCATAAGGTTCAAACCTCACTAGTTGCGTACATTTGGGGTGGCCAGGGAAGGGTTGGAAACGGTCCCGGGATTAACCCGGTGACGCCGCGTACATCCGAGTAAAAAGGCTCGCCCTGCCAACCACATCCGTTTACCCGTTTTAGAGCTGGTTGTAATAGAACCTTTTTTGTCCATTATTTATTTCAATTTTATAGACTGATTGATATAATAAATTAATAATGTACTTACAAAACATATATTGTTCCGATTTTTCTTATATAAAGCAATGTATGAGGTTGTAGTCACTTGAAGCAGTTTAGCTAAATCTTGTGTTCTTATCAGTTTGGTGTATTAACTATAACCAAATTGAATCAGTTTTTTGTTTCATTGAGTTGCACGATTTTACATGTTTACAGGATAATTTGGTAACTGTATGTCTAATTTAGATTCTAGTGTAGACACAGTATGATGCTTCCAGCTTATTCAGTTAGATATATCAAGACCTGTTATTCTTTTTTTTAGTCCTAGTTATGATCGGCACATCTGCTTAGAGCTATGCTTGAGCAGCGCTGCAGCAGGATTGCAAAACCAAAACTGCTAACGTTCACATCAAAATAATATTTACGTTTTGATTACCAATTACATTTATCCTCTTTGTGTTCCGTGCGTACATTTATAACTCTATAAAGTGTTATCCAAGGGGCATTTAGATGCTTTTGAATATCTGATTTTTGTCTCTAAAAATGGGATAATCATGATAATAAGTTTAATTTGTCAAGTACTGCAAATTTGATTATTGTAAAATTAAGCTGTTATAGTCAATCCACGGCACTTCGAACACCCCTTTAATCAACAGTTTGACTGAAATATTTTTCAGGCGAATTAATGCAAACAATTCGACAAGAGATGGAGAACAACAGGGATTGCAATGATAGGCAGAGGATTCGTTACTTGATTTGCGAAGGAATGGAGAGACTAAAGAATTTAGATGAGACGCTCGATATGCAAGGCCATTGACCATCAATCTAAGACTCGTCCTCATAGTTGCATTGCAGTTAACATAAATTATGGAGGTATGTATTCTGTCAGTGGTTGACTATTATTTGATTTAGCAAGTGTTATCATCTTTAGATTGAATCTGTAACGTCTTTGTATTAAACATGAGATTTAATGAGAAATAATCATATTTTTAAATGAATCGAGTAGAAGATGTGAACATATGTTTTTTCTTTTCTTCTGAGTGAGTGTGAACTATATAAGGAAAATAGTTTGCACTAGCTTTGTGTGGACAGTTGACCTTGGCTTGGCACTTTGATTCAACTATTTCATTTATTGAAGATATGACTCATGTCATTTTCTATTGTTGCATACAGAAAAGAAAAAAAAAAGCTGGAAATAAATGTATGATGTTACTCATTAGTTTGTAAATTGTCATGAAATTTAAGGTAGGGACCATGCTATTTATTTTCCATATGTTCTATTTTCCAAATATGAACCCAGTCGTTATGGGCAACTGAAAGCAACACGTCACTAGTAAATATTTGAGTTTAAATTGAACTCCCGCATGCCTGATATTATTGTAAACTAAAAATCAAGTGAGCTTTATTCTCTTTGTGATCAACCAATATGAGTGCTCTTTCATTTTCTCATTTCTCTTCATGCTACTTGTGCTTACTTGTTGTCGTGGCCTTGTTTCATTTATGCTTATCTAATCAAAACTTTGATGATGTATTATGCATCAAAGAGGAGAGACAAGCGCTTCTCCAGTTCAAGCACCGTCTCGTTGATGAAGGGGGCCGACTTGCTTCTTGGGTTGGTGAGCAAAATGATTGCTGCAAATGGGCTGGGATTGTATGTGATAACAAGACGGGTCATGTTCATCAGATTCATCTCCGTGCACTTGATGGTCATTGTCAGTTTGACGAATATAAAGAAGAAGAAGCCTCAAAGCAAAAGTTGAAAGGGGATTTAAGTCTGTCCTTGTTGGACCTGAAGCAGCTCAAGCATTTGGATTTGAGCTGCAATGATTTTGGTTGGATCCAAGTTCCTGAATACATTGGTTCTCTTGGAAGCTTGAGGTATCTTAACCTCTCAAGTTCCAATTTTAGTGGAATTATTCCTCCTCAATTGGGTAATATTTCACAACTGCAGACCCTTTGTCTAGGATGCTTTCAAGTTGATGTGTGGGATGAAAGTACAAGCGTCGTGAATATGGAGTGGTTGTCAAACCCAAAGTCACACGAAACGCTGACTCGGCCGCGTTTCGCGTTTCGGATCGTTCGTACCCAAACGCGGTACGATCGCGACTCGGATCGCTCGGGATCGCGATCTGGATCGCTATATTCGGCGTTTCCAGAGCACATCAATCAGCGTACCGAAGTCTATTGGTACGACGTACCGAAGTCTATTAGTACGGCGTACCGAAGTCTATTGGTACGGCGTACCAAAGTTAATTGGTACGGCGTACCAAAGAATTTATGATCTTTTGGGTATATGTTTCAGAATTTAGAATTCAAACATTTGAGTAAATCTTTTGAGTATTGATATATCATATGATATTTGGCATTTTGGCTTATATGTATACTAATTTAGAAAAATAATGTTATTAATAATATGGTACATCGTACCAAATCGGGTACATCGTACCAAATTTTATGGTACATCGAACCAAAGCGAACCGTAGCGTTCCGAAATAAGCCTACCCCCTCTCCCCCCCTCGTACCGAATTTTAGGGACCTAGCGAACCGCGTTCCCGTTTCGCGATCCCGTACCGAAGCGAACCGCGTTCCGTGTGACTTTGAGCTTATGTCAAAGTGCTTAATTGTTATTTGGCATAAAATGAGGGGTTATTCGATAGTGAATAACTGCATGAGTTATGCATAAGCTCATCCTAACCTCCGTAGTATAAATTATGTATGTTGCCTTATTCTGCCTCTGAGATAAGAACCACACATCGTAAGGCGTTATACATTGGTACTTACCTGCATTTTCCCAATTATTATGTGTAGAGCAGTGTGATTTTGTGAGAGAGATAACTGTCAAGGGATTATAGGATTTAGGGGGGTGTTCGGGTAAAGCTTATTTAAAGAACATATAGGTTGGGTAAGCTTATGCCAAAGATCTTATTAGTTACTTGGGGGAATAAGGGGTTTTTGGATAATGAATAACTGGATAAGTTAAGCATATGGTTATCCATATACAGTACGTCATCTTAGTATCTTTTGGGCATGATTGAAGCCAATATAATGTATCTTCTGCGTTAAGATAAGAACCACATATCCTATCTTTAGCTTTTAAAGTTACAAGGTTCAGTAGTTTTGCTGCTGTACACTCTACTTATATCCTATCTTATGTTCCGCACCATATTTGTAACATGCTCATGTATCTTGTTTGTGTTACATTTTGAAGAGTCATTCATTTTCGGTTTCATCTTCACACTCCAAAGTTTCCTCTATGATGGCATCTATAGACGAAGATGTAGAAAAATCCTCACTCGCTGATCAAGATGACGCTGGGTGTGGTGTATCAAGCAGTGCCCAAAATAAAAGCTGAAAGTACAGTGATTCAAGTGGAAGCAAAACGTTTGATTCAGGCAAGAGTTAGTTACTTAAAGTCATCGTTTTAATGTAATGTAACCTGTACAGTTTGATCTAATTGTGAGATGTTTTTCAATGTTGCAGAATGTCAAATCACTGAAGAAGAACGATCTGCTAGATATGCTTGTACCTCGCATGCTGAGGTAACTTAGCTGTTTGAGATAATGTTTTTGATCTGCTAGATATGCTTGTACCTCGCATGCTGAGGTAACTTGGCTGTTTGATTTTGTTATATGCGTAACTGGTGTTTGGAATAAAGGTTTAAACAGATGGCTATGTATCGGCTAGTAGAGATTATAAGGATAGTTTTCTGTTTGGCAGTAAATGGATGGGTATTGATGAAAGGCTTGCAGACAGGAAAATGTCATGAAATCTCTGGTTATTAATGGAGTGTTTGGGTTTGAAGATTGGTTAGATGAAATCTGCTGGTTTGAAGATTGTTATATGTGGTATTGATGGTTACACAGCTGGCTATGTATCTTGATAA
>BQNB010161638.1:0-14659 GCA_026074375.1 Tanacetum coccineum | reverse complement strand
TGGATTATACTTCCAAGACTAGTTATTAACCAAATGATACTTCTATATATAAGTGCAAGTAAACATTCATTCTCTTCACTTATCACTCTTGCTTTAGAAAATACCATGTGCTTAACTTCCAAATAACCAAGTATGAAACACAAAACTCTTTGGTTAATAGCCTCCTAAATGTTTCCTTCCCTTTTTGTTCATGCAACCCCACGCCACCATCAAGTCTTCCATACTAGTCATTCATAAATTGTCTCCTCTAATTAAACAACTCATGGATTATACTTCAAAGACTAGTTATTAACCAAAGGATACTTCTATATAAAAGTGCAAGTAAACATTCATTCTCTTCACTTATCACTTAGCAAAACCAAAACAACACAAATCAAATTCAAAATTTGCTTATAGAATTATTACACATGCTTTAGTACCATCTCTTACAACTAGTCACTTCTAATTGCAAATAACCAAGTTTAAGACATATTATCCCTTGGATAATAGCCAAATCGTCCCTCCCTCCCTTTTAGATCCATGGTTTTTCTAAGGTGGTATTAGGATATTTTGACTATAAATAAAAGCTTAAGGAAAATATTATACACACACACTTATCACTAGCTAAAAATCCAAATCTTTCATGTTTTCTCTATAAAACCTGCGATTCAAATAGTGAACCAAGATTAGGTTTATATTTCATTTCTTAACAATTCCAATGAGTACAAGGTGTTATTAAGGGTTGATTTTAAGGTGTATCAAGTGTTTTGCAAGACTAGGGTTTCATTTAATCAAGGGTTTTCAAGAAAGGAAATTAGGGTTTTATAAAAGGATTTTGGGTTGAAGAATTAAGGTTTAATTTGTGTTCATCTCTTATTTCATTCATACAAGGTCTAATACCATCTCTACACTTTTATAATTACTTCATTATTATACATTCATATTTATTATTTTGTTATATCACCATTTAGTTCATATCTTATAAAGTTTATAAAATAAAACCAACTTTTATATAATCAAGAAAATACATATTCATGGTAAGAATGTGTTTAAAATATGTTAGAATACAAGAACATATTTTATTTGATATATTGCACGTGTTGGATAATTTATATAATTAATTGTTACAATTTATTTATATGGTTTTATAAATAAATCATTGTTGTGGACATTTTATTTGGACATATTAGACATAAAATAGTTGGACATAAATTATTGGACTTAAAGTATGCAAATTATGTTGTATTAGTTAATTTAAAAGACTTGTAATAATTAAAGTTATAAAAATAATTTTATAAACATATATATTCGGACAGAATGTCTTTTTTGGAATGGCACGATTTTCAATGCAATTTACAAACCTGAGATTAAAATACTACGTTTCAAGAAGATTCTGAATATATAAGAAACTTGAAAAACAGAGCTATAACGAAGGAGATATGAATTTTACGAGATTTCGGCAATTAAATATATAAAAAGTGTTTTTATATAAAACACTTTATATAAACCGTTTTTGTACAGATTCTTATAAAATCTATAAACATAACATTATGACAGATTATCTCGACACGATTTCGTACATATAAAGAACTCGAAAAACGGATTTAAAACGAGAAAGTTATGAATTTTTAAAGATTACAAAAACTATATAATTTCTCACAGCTTTTATAAAACTGTGAGAAACTGCGAGAAAACTGTGAACTTTGAAATCGGTGTTTTTGAGGGCTTTCGGGTCTGATTCGGCCAAATATAAAACTACAAAGTTGTTTGGAATAATGTTTTACTATAAATATCAAGTTTTCGGAGGCTAGAAGTGTATAGATATTTAACTAGAAATTATAAAAGCTAGTTAACTTTTATATAAAATTTTCTGCATCATTTTTCTGACATGAACAGTGTTGGTTCGTTTGGGCTATAAGAACCTTAAAAAATATTTTAGCATTACTTGTATAATATTTATACGCGGTTTAAAACCTTATAAATATTATTTTATAAAACACTTGAACTATATATCGTGACGCTTTATAAATAATAAAAATATTAATTCAAACGATATCGGTAATAATTATTTATCGGACAAATGTGATATTTTACGAAGTACATATACTTGAACATTAATTAACAAGCAAATAAACTCACAAAATCTCTCCTTTTGTCCCTCCTATATCCGGCCAAAAATACAAGAAACAAGAACAAGTGGGTTTTGATTTTCCAAGCAAGATTTACTAGTGTTTACAAGGGTTTAAGTTAGATTACAAACTTAAAGGGGTTTGCATAGGTTTAGTTGGGGTCATTCTCACTTTCCATTCACAAGTTGCATTGGATCACACGTGTGTTTAATCTTTGTTTTCCTAGAGTCAATACGTTTCACTTGAGGTGAGTTTCATGACCCCTAGTTTATTTCTGTTAACTCTGTTGGGGGAGGACATGCGCATTTACAAAATCGTTTACACACTTGTTTTCATAACTTACTTACAAACTCATTACATGATTGATTTCAAACTCGTTTACAACTTGTTTACTTACTCGTTTACATGCTCATTTACAAACTTGTCACTGCTCGGCTATTTTAGGTAGGGCATCTGGTATGAGCACATGTCCATTAAGTCACTGATCGGGTGTTCCAAGTAGGGCACCTGGTATGAGCACATGTCCATTAAGTCACTGCTCGGGTGTTCCGAGAAAGGCACTTGGTATGAGCACATGTCTATCAAGTCACTGCTCGGGTGTTCCAGGTAAGGCACCTTGAATGGGCACGTATTCTAGATCTCTATTAATGCAGTCGAAATTACATTTTCATGACTATTGTATATGTTACAATGGTCACAGACACTTTATAAATCCTTGATCCAACATTTATACTTACATAAACCTATGAACTCACCAACTTTATGTTGACACTTTTAAGCATGTATTTCTCAGGTGAATAGGATGCTTGACATAACTGGTGAGCATTGGAGTTCAAATTTTACAAGATTACATTTATAGATTTCTTCTTGAATACAAACTATCAAATCTTGTTGTATTATTTTCAGTCTTCCATTATGATGCAAACCTTGGGACAAATGTATATTTCAACTAAATCAACGAGATTACTTTTCAAACGACTCATTTAGAGGTCGTTCTCTCATATCTTGTGCAATGGTATTATGAAGTAACGCTCCCGGACATATTTCCAGCGAACTAACATTTGCAAAAACCATTCTACAATCGATCTTTATAAACTACTTTCTTACCACATCCACTTCTTCTCTAATGAATCATCTTAGAGAGTTTACTTAGAGATATGAATTACATTTGTCATCACGCGTATAATAGTATTTTACTATCCACCACATGACGTAATTAGCTATTGTCTTGTAAACCATCTTACGGTTTTCTCGCAAACTATTTTATTGTCATCCTATAAACAACCTTACATACATCTTGTGAATCATTTTGTCATCTTATAAAACTTTTTGATACTTCTTTATACATAACACTATTTTGACGAAAATAAGCATTGCATCATTAGTCCTCAAACATATACATGCCGGATCACCTGTGTCTAAATCAGAAAGGACGCGTCCATGTCTGATAGAATAATCACCTTGAAACTTTTTCCAAAATAAATGTTCTACTTATATCCTCGAAATACAAAATTTTGTGTGCCTATTCATAAAACGTGTTGGTCATTATAATAACTAAGTAGACCTTTACACCACATTACTATATAAAGTCGATAACATCTCATACCAAATCTTAAGCCGAAAGGAAACGGATAAGTCCACTAGGATTCGAGCTTTAGTCACAACAATAAATTTGGATCTGCCGACACAAATCTTGAACGCTCAAGCTGAAGCAATTAGGAAAAAGAACATTGAGAACAAAACTTTTCATAGCATAATCAAGGAGTTGAAACCCGTACATAGGATACTCTCTATATTAAGGAAACGAAGTTGGTTACCACATTTTTTGAGGATTAAGATAAGTATTCCGCAACAAATACCCGCATCTCTTCGCCAACACCACTCCGGAAGGCAACTCAAACTGAATTTCAGGACAAAATTCTTTTAACACGGGGAGACTGTAACAACCCACGTTTTCGAGTCATTCTACGTCAATAAATATTCAACTATTTATTTTAAACTTTTACACGTTTACTTTTAATTTCAACCGTTTAGTTAAATCGCGTAAACTAAAAATTATCAATCAACGTAAACCGACATCAAACAAATAAAAGTTTACGTCAAACAAGTATTATATTATTTTTACGAAAGTAATAATTAACTTTTTATATTTTATTTTTATACGTTACGTAGAATTTTGGAAACCTTTTTGCATTCAAGTAAACCATTTTACCTATCTACACTTAACCAAATACCCACAATTATACCCAATACCAAAAATTTTATAAACCTATACACCAAACACATACATGTCCGGTTCTAGTAACAAAAACATAAAGAAATATCTAAACAATTTCCTTCTAGAATCAAACATGTGATAAATACTTAAACAAGTAACATTTTTTACATATTTTACTAACTCTTCTTACACTAGTCTTACAACAAGCAACTCCCCATCTCTAGTCATTTCCAAACCACCACCCCTCCTAAATTGTCAATGGTTTTGATAAGTGGTATTCTAGATATTTCAAGTATAAATAGGTTTCTATTTACAAGACTTCAGACACTTCTCATTTCAACTAGCAAAAAGATAAAAATACCTCTCTTGCTCTCTCCTAGCTCACGGCTCATAATCACTCCTAAAAATAATTCATAGTTTTTATTTCAACAAGATTACAAGCATACAAGATTGGTTTAGGGTTTATCCTAAGGTGTTTACAAGCAAGGGTTTAATTATAATAAAGGGTTTGGCAAGAATCAAAACTAGGGTTTTCAAAGAAGAACTAGGGTTTTTAAAAAGGATTTTAGGTTGAAGAATCAGGGTTAGTTTTGTGTTCACTTATACTTTTATTCATACAAGGTTTATAATCACAACTCATACTTTCATTTCAATTATTTATATACATACATATTTATTATAATGTTAAATCACCATCTAGTTATTATTTTATAAACTTATAAAATAAAACAAGTTTATACATAATCAAGAAAATACATGTTCATGATGAAAAGGTGTTTAAAATATGTTAGAATACAAAAACATATTTTATTTGGTATATTACAAGTGTTGGATAATTTATATAATTAATTGTTACAAATTTATTTATATAGTTTTATAAATAAATAATTATTCTAAACATTTTATTTGGACATATTGGACATAAAATTGATGGACATAAATTAGAGGACTTAAAATATACAAATTATGTTGTATTAACTATTTTAGAGGACTTGTAATATTTATATCATGGAAAAATTTATAAAAAAAAGTTTTATAAATTTATTTTTTGGAAAAAATGTATGTTATGTAAAGACATGAATTGTTATGCAAAGTAGAGACCTGATATTAAAATAGTACATTTCAAGACGATTCCGAATATATAAGAAACTTAAAAACGGAGTTAAAACGAAGGAGATATTAATTTTACGAGATTTCGATAATTAAATATATAAAAAGTATTTTTATATATAACAGTTTATATAAACTGCTACTGTACAGATTTTTATATAATTTGTAGACATAATATTTTGATAGATCATCTCAATACGAAACCATGGATATAAAGAACGCTTAAAACGGAGTTAAAACGAGAAAGTTATGAATTTTTAAGGATTTCAAAAACTATATAATTTCTCACAGCTTTTATAAAACTGTGAGAATCTGCGAGAAAACTGTGAACTTTGAAATCGGTGTTTTTGAGGGCTTTCGGGTCCGATTCGGCTAAAGTATAAAACTACAAACTTGTTCGGAATGATGTTTTACTTTTAGAATAAGTTTTCGGGGACTAGAAGTGTATAAATATTGAACTAGAAATTATAAAAGCTAGTTAACTTTTATATAAAATTTTCTGCATTATTTTCCTGACATGAATAGTGTTGGTTTGTTTGGACTATAAAAACCTTAGAAAATATTTTAGCATTACTTGTATAATATTTATACGCGGTTTAAAACCTTATAAATATTATTTTATAAAACACTTGAACTATATATTGTGACACTTTATAAATAATAAAATTATTAAATCAAGCGATATCGACAATAATTATTTATCGGACGAAGGTAATATTTTTACGGATACATATACTTGGACATTAAATAGCAAACGTAACTTAAATATTGTTTCAACTCTTATAACTAAACGAAAACTATTATGTGGTGATATAACTTGATAATGTACATTGTTGTATTTATTTTAAATACATTACACTTATACGACCTATAATTAAATAGGTTGCATTTCGGCTATTTGTGACGTCATTCTTTGTTGATTTTTGCTTCATTCGATACCTTCATTTGAGGTGAGTTTCATGGCCCTATTTTATTTGTTTTGAACTATTTTAGGGGAGAATACATGCGTATTTACAAACTCGTTTACATACTTGATTTCATGACTTGATTTCATAACTTGTTTACATACTTGTTTACATACTCGTTTACATACACGTTTATAAAATTGTTTACATACTCGTTTACATACTCATTACAAACTCGTTTACAAACTCGTTACACACCCATTTACATATCTCGCGGTGGGATACATTACTTGTTTTCACTTATGGACGCAACAACTTCACTTTCATTTAAATGATTACGGATTAGCTTAAGTGGCATGAACTGTTAATTACGGTGGGTAAGCGCGAATGTTATGGGACTGACATCCTCGTTCGGGTGAGTAGCGCTCACTAGTTCGTCGGATTGAACTAACGGACGTATACCATGTCGGAACATTGAACTACATTCACATGAACACTTACAATGTCTGAAAAGATTGGCATACATACAAGTCGGAGCCTTAGTGTTATGAACTTAGTGCAGTCGTAATCACATTTCGTAACTATTGTATATGTTACAATGGTCACACGCAAGTTTATAAATCTTTAATTTTAATATTTATACTTACATTTTTGTGACGATTGTATAGGTTACAATGGTCATACACACTTTATAAATCATTGATCCAACATTTACATTTACAAAAATTTATGAACTCACCAACTTTATGCTGACACTTTTAAGCATGCATTTCTCAGGTGACATTTAGATGCTTGGCTTATCTAATGTGCATTGGAGTCTAAAATTTACAAGATTATATTCATGGATTTCTTCTTACATTCAAACTATCAAATCTCGTTGTATTAATTTCAAGCTTTTCATTGTGATGCAAACTTTGGGACAAATATTATAACAAGTTTGATTTTAATTAAATCAACGAGATTACTTTTTAAACGACTCGTTTATATATCGTTCTCTTGTATCTTGTGCTATTGTATTATGAAGTAACGCTCCCGGATATACTTCCGCTGTGACCTATTTTGGGGGTGTTACAGATTGTTAGCCTTATTTTTATATAAGTCGAACAAGAATGTTATTGGTCGTCTTAGTCATAATTAGTCTTGTATTGTAATAGGATAGTCGGGTTTAACGGGCTTGGACTTTAACCTAATATTGTCTATGTTTCGGGCTAAAAGCCCAACACAAGCCAAGCCTGGCCCATATCAAAGCCCACAAGCCAAACAAGGCCATAGACTATAAATACAACCCTCCTAGCATGTTAGGAGGGTGTTGATTACCATTTCACATAGTGTAATCATCCACCTCTCTTTCTCTCTCTAGATCTCTTTTTCTCTTTCTTATTTGGTTCGTGTATGTTTGCTTATTAGTTTAGCTTATTAGGTTGTGTTATGCATTAGTATTCTGGGATAACAATCTTGTTTTACAAGGGATTGGATGTACCTACTAGACGGATTCTTGATTCCAAGGGTGCCATTCCATCCATGGAGGCTGTTGATGCAAAGAAAGCCATCCAAGAAATGGCTGATTATTCTTAAAAATGGCATAATAGAACGTCTACTAGGTGTAGAAGTACTAAAACTTCTGATGGATTAGCTGCTATTCAAGCTCAACTTAATAACCTTAGAATGGAAATCAAGAAAGTAAATGAAAAAGTGTATGCTGCTCAAGTAGGGTGTGAATTGTGCAAGGGACCCCACTACACCAGTTTGGTGTAGTGGGGTCCATTAAAGAAGAAAAAACATTTGAAGAAGCATATTACACTCATTTTGGTGTGCCATTCCCACAAGGAGGACAATACAGAGTAGCATCTCTAGGATTCTACCAAATAAACAATGGGAACCCTTCGTATCAAGAGCGAAGATAAACAATGGAAGAATTACTGAGCAAGTTTATGGACGAATCTGCAAAAAGACATGAAGAAAAATCCAACCTAATTAAGGAAATTCGAGCTACCACTAATTCTGCTATCAAAATTCAAGGAGCCTCAATCAAGGCTTTAGAGATTCAAATTGGGCAAATGAGCAAGGTACTGCAAGAAAAGGGATCTGGAAGTTTACCTAGTTCAACTGAAACGAACCCAAGAGATCATGTCAAGTCGATCTCGACTACTATTGAAACTGATATGTTCCCGATACGCCGTATTGGACCCAGCCGATACGCCGTATCAAGCCCACATAATAGTAAGCTGTTTTTCGTGCCAAGCCAAACGACTATTCCCTTTCCTAGTCGTTTGAATGATGATTGCTATGATGAAGAGGAGGGATCATGTAGACTGAAAAACTTTGATGCCTATTCAATTGAGACTACACTTCTCGATGACGCCCTACCTCCTAAGGAGAAAGACCCATGGAGTTTCACTTTATCTTGTTATATTGATAGTTTGTGTTTTAATAAAGCCTTAGCTGACTTAGGGGCTAGCGTTAGTGTTATGCCTTTCTCTACCTATACCAAACTAGGTTAGATGAGTTAGCTCCTACTAAGTTGATTGTTGAATTGGCTGATAGAACTGTGAAACGTCCTAAAGGTATAGCGGAAAATGCTCTAGTAAGGATTGATAAATTTGTTTTCCCAGTAGACTTTATTGTTCTTGACATGCCCGAGGATTTCAAGACCCCTTTGATCCTAGGAAGACCATTCTTGTCTAATGCTCACGCTAAAATTGATGTGTTTAAAAGGAAAATAATTTTAAGAATAGGAAATGACAAAGTTGTGTTTAAAAGTGATAAACCTACTAGCAACATAATTAAGAGGGTCTATGCGTTAAGTTTAAGAGAAAGGATAGAACTTGATTTAGAGGCTAGACTAATGGGAAAAGATTTGATTTTAAATAGATCATTAGACCCGTTATATGGAGACTACATTGAATTAAATGATCTAAATGAACCATTAGAGCTTAGGAGGAATCAAGTTAATAATTTAGAACCTACCGTTGAGGAAGGCGAGGTTGTTGATGAACCCATGATGGATATAGTCAAAACTAGGTGTGATAATGAGATCATTGATGGATTAGGTGAGTACCCTAGTTATTGTAACTTTGATAGGAAGGTCCATATCGACTGTGTTTATAATCTAAAGTTTTCATGCATGATAGGTTATGAACATGTTAATGCTAATTTCTTCCCTCTCTTGTCCATTAATTTGATGTCTAAAAACTTTAATAATTCGATAATGAAAGACAAGGTTGAATATAAAGGGAAAAATGTAGTTGGGGCTTTTATGAACGTACCTATTTTTGTTGAAAACTTTTCTGTTATGACAGATTTTGCAATTGTTGAAAACATGGATGCTTACCGTGATGATGGAATGGGTGATGTCATAGTTGGAAGACCGTTTTGTAATGCAGCATGTGTCAAAGCAAGGCGGTTTGATAGAATGATCACCATTTACAAAGGGGACGATAGTGTGACTTACCAAATGGCACGATCACATCCGAGGTTTAAACACCTAACTAATGCTCAATGTAACAAGATGCGGCCATTGCTGAATTAGTGCACATGATGAGTTAAAAGGTATTTCGCACCCATACCAAATGTTAAAAGGATTCTACAAAGAAGTTTTGAATTTGGGACCGGAATACATCAAAGATCAAAAGGTTAAAGAATGGCTCACACGTGGACACGTGAGCGTCCACGAGATAGAGTGAAGAGCTGAAGACAAATCTAACTTAAAGACTTCGTTGTAAACAAAAGTGCTTGCCGGGAGACAACCCGAAATGTTATTTTTTAGTTTTTATCGAGTCTGTCTTCCCATTTAGTCGATACGGCGTGTCCAACCTCAATGGATACGGTGTATTGAACTAACTGGACGTTATCTAGTCCTTTATTTTTATGCATTTAAAACATTATTGTCAGATTATCTATACGGCGTATTCATGAATATGATATGGCGTATTAGGTAATCTGACCGTACCTTAGATACTTTTTACAGTTCTTAATACGGCGTATCCTGGTTTTGGGATACGGCGTATTGACTTCCTGTACAGTTTTTCGTTTTTGTTTTTTGTTTTTGTTTTCTAACCATCGAATACCGGAGATAGAATTGCATTGGTTTTTCTTATATCTTAAATAGGACCTTACTAAACAAAAAAGATGACTTTGGTGGAGTATTTATATTCTGGAATTCTGTATGTTGTAGTCATGCTGGAATAAAGACGCTTTCACAACACACAATCTTGCTCATAAACGCAACATGGAGGATCATACCGAGCAAATCCCAAGGGAGTTTCTCATTCTAATTCTTTTAATCTCATGTCCTTAATGTTATATTTATACAACGAGGTTGTTGTATATTTCAAGTGGGGGAGGAGAATTAGAACGCTAACTTGTTCATATTTTCACAATAAAATGCTTAAATTATGCCTAAATTTAAAAAAAAATCAAGCATACTTTTGTGAAATTATTAGTTACATAACCCGCACACATAACCCTTGTTAGATATTGTGAGAATTTAGCTTTATCTGTTTCTAAATGTTTACCCAAATTCCACAAAAAAATGAGTGTGCCAGTGATGTTGTAAACTTTAGAACTTGTCTTGGTATATCTACTCGAGACTACAATAATAAGCACTATTTTTTAATAGATGGAGTGAGATTTTCTAAACTGGTAAATTTTTAGAATTACACCAAAAAAGCCTATACATGTTGTAATATTAACTAACTACACTGGTTAGTTAACCCCCGTATAAACCCTTTTGTTTACTCTCATTTTTAGAGTAAGATACCCCTAGAAAAACCTGCTGAGCCATTCCGTTCTTTTCTTATACAAAATATTTGTTTCGCTACACCTTTACACCTTAGCGTACCCTATTAGATTAAGTCCTTAATCGGTTACTAGTTGCTTTTGTGTAAAGTATTGTATTTCCTGTGTCGCAATGCAAAATTTTTTATCTACGGTTAGGTCGGAAAATTGCACAATGCAATGGGAATGTAAAAGTAGTGTATATTTTTAAATTTTAATTTTTTAGTGTGTTTTACTACTTTCACAATTATATTTTTATATATCCGAAGAATAGAGGATTATGAATAAATTATCTGGATTTATTAAGATCGTGAGATGGTGAAAATGCATCGAAATTCGTAGTAGTTAGTTAAAAAAATCAAAAAAAGTAAAAAATACAAAAGAATGATTATGTAGAGTATTGTTGTATGTTGATCGAAATAAACCAACAATGTATCATCTTGTAAAAAAGTGGTCGATATCAACACTATTGTTGTAAAGTATGTATATTATGGATGTTTGGGAGTTGGTCGTTACGGGAACGCCAACTAAGGTTGTTTGATTAATCTGTTGATCAAGGCATTTATCTTTGATTTTGTGTCTTTTTCAAGGGATGGTCGGGAAAGTACTAGCAACGCTGTACCTTATTTGCTTGGACTTAATCTATTTGTTTTGTTCTTTTTATTTTACAACAATTTTTTTCCCTTTCCTAATCCGTATCCTATGGTCTTACTCGAATGAGGATGCGAGCAATCACATATGTCTATTTCGTCGTTACGGCCATGTATGTGTGATTTTTTCCGCCTTGTTGGTTTATTACAATTGGTGAAGGATTATAAGATCCCTACCCTATATCACTCTTCGTCCTAACCCTTGGCTTTACTCGAGTGGGGGAATGAATGCAATCATGTATGTCTATTCCGTCGTTACAGATGTGTATATGTGGTTTGTCACCCTTGTTGGTTTACGACTTTTGGAAAAGACTACTAGTCCTATTCTTTAGCTTATCCGAGTTAAGGATCGAGCAATCATATGTGTCTATTCCATCATTATGGATGTGTATATGTGGTTTTTTCGCCTTTTATGGAATATTGGTATCGATAGAGACTAGAAAGAGTGATCAAGCCCTTGAACCTTTTAAATCCAATTTATCTTTTTAGACTTGTCACTCCTTAGCTTTAGTGATGGAGATGTGTATCCTTGCCAAGCTTATGATAGAATACTCGTCACGACCGCGCAATTGAGCGAATTAGTTACATGATACCACATAGATTAGTTGAGTGAATTGAGTGATTTCATCTTCCTATTTCGTGAGGTGTTTGGTTGTGTACTAGTAATTGAATGAATAATTGCTTAAAGGAAAAATTCTTGACTACGGCTAGGATACATTTTCATACATTTTCTAAAGTCAACTTGAGGACAAGTAGAATTCAAGTGGGGGAATATTTGATGACATCAAATAACGTCACTTTTATAGCATCATTTATCCCATGTTTCTTACCCATTTTTGTATAATTATTGCATGAATTGGTACTTAATTTCTTAAGCTTGTTATTTGCAGTAATTATGGAGTAATTGGTGAAGTTATGCTAAAAGGCACGCATTTTGGAGCTTAAACGAAGAAATCTGAAGACAACTGTTCAAACAACCTATACGCCGTATCCATCAAGGAAGATACGGCGTATCTGTGCCTGCACTTTACTAGAAACCACAAAGAATTGAAGAGCAATACGCCGTAATTAGAAGACTCTATACGCCATATCCAAGATCGAGTATTTGAAGATTCTGGAAGATATTGAATGTGGTCCCTACTCCAAGAGATCCCCAATACGCCGTATTGACCTTAACCAATATGGTGTATCGACGTTTTTCCAGACACTATAAATACAAATCCCTAAACACGAGTTTAGGGCGTGCTTAAACATATTTTCAAAGCCCTAACTACAAAAGTCGATTTTCAAAAGGCAAGAAGAGCAAAGAAGCTCAAGTAACGTGCTTAATTCCATAGGAAACACCTTGTAATCATCTATACTCTAATAATCGTTCAATTTTTGGTATCATTCATTCAACTCGTTTAGGTTACCTTGGTTGATTCATTTATTATGTTTGTATTCGATACAATGGTTATTGGCTAATACCTTTAGGTATTAGCCATGTTTATGAAGATTTAATGTTTGGTTTGTTTATCTCGATTGCTTAATTTATCGTTGATTGTTGATTATGTTTATCAATTTATACTTGTTTACGTGCTTAAGTATGCGACCTATCATTCAACTGGATCTAGGAATGCAAAATATCGAGCTAGCTAGATACCGGGATAGCTCCTCATATCCGCAATTTATATATCTAGAATCATAAGATCACAAATAATGACCTATCCTTGCCATTGGTTTAGTGAACAAGTTGCACTAGCAGGTGACATGGAATCAACAAATGACGTTCTGATTCCCTTGGTAAGGACTTGGACAGTAGACTACTAGTATATAAGATGTCGTTAAGCAGTAAGTTAGTAAAGTCTCGTTGAGCTAGGATTCGATAAGATCACCATTATTGTTTTCCTAAGATAGATTATAATCAACAAAAGTTTGCTTTATGCGGATGTGTTTAATTAGCGTGTCTAGGTTTTAGGAAGAAGTACCGCTTAAATCTAGGAATGATATGCCCCTCTAGATAAGTCAATCACTGCACTAATAAACAAACCTGCATTTTAATCGGATTAATCATGATTAATACAGTTTCCTTAAAATAGGCTTGACCACTCTTCTATATTCTGATTATCTGCTTGCGTGTGTTATCGTGACCAAAGTAGGTTTAAGTTACCACCAAAACCGTGCCAGTCTCTCAGACTGAAAACCCCCTCTATCCGTTAGAATTAGGTTTAACTTAGAACTAACTTAGATTAGAACTAACATAGATAACTAAAATACTGGTAGACTTAGAAATTAACGCTCTCACTCTTAGTGATCGACACCCTGCTTGCCAACGAAGCTACAACTGATCGGGTACACTGCCCGTTAGTGTTGTTTTTAGGTAAAGTCAGAAAAATATAAATGTAAAACTTGATAATAAATAATACCTACGCACAACGACACATCAACATCGTAGAAGGTTCATATAACATAATGATCGACACTTTCTATGTCTAACAATCTCCCCCAAAGGGACGGTCATTTAGTCTATACTAAACTATGCTTCTACGTGGCTTGTGCCTGTAGGAAAATGCAAGTGTATAGCCACGGTAATTTTAAAATTATTTGACAATCAAATAGCAGATCTATCATATAGACATGCAACATAATAAACAATTGCTTTTCTAGCCACAAGATCCATATACAACCACTTAAGTTAATCGTATAAAAGATAGAAAAAACATGTGTACCTTTTAGCAAACAACAACTTGAACACATTTCCAGATCTGCATCTCTATAAACCACGAACCATAAACCCTAGTTGAAGAGTAATTAGGGTTAGAATCTAACTCAAATGGTGTAAAACCATTTGTATTTATAGGCTCGTACACCTTATTTGATAAGGAAATAATAACTATAAAAAATTGACCTTAT
>BQNB010161637.1:1900-14659 GCA_026074375.1 Tanacetum coccineum | reverse complement strand
CACGGTTCGGTTCGGTTAACCGCGGATATCTAAAAGTAAAAACCGAAACCGAACCATTATAAGCGGGTTTTTTCGGTTTCGGTTTTTTTCGGTTTCGGTTTCTTCGGTTTCGGGTTTTTTCGGTTTCAGATTGAGCGGTTCGGCTCGGTTCGTCGGTTTCACGGTTTTTTTGAACACCCCTATAAATGGCACAAAAATGTTTTCAATTTTAGGGTCATTTCCAATCAAGGTATCACATTTTTTTTCTTGCATAAAAAGGCGTCAAACTTATTTTTTTTATCAATTTGAGTGTTTTCGTTAAATATTTAACGATTATCCGTTAAGTTTTACATGTCAAGTCCACAGCCGCTAACACCACCACCAATCGTTACCATCATCAAGTCTCCTCACCACCATCACTAGTGTGATTGATTTCTTTTTTATTGTATCATCAATCAATCATTCGCAAAACCCAAGTACCATTTATTATATGTTTTTGTTTGTTTTCCTTGATACAACATGTTTATTTATTTAAGGTTGTTCATCATTCAGTAATATTTGACCGATACTCACCTAAATATACCTTAAAAAAAGCTAATGCCATCGTATCTTGAACCATACGAAGGGAATAAAGTGAAGAATATAAATTATACAAGTTCTGTTTAACTGTACTTGTATTCTTTATGCCCAATAAGCCAAAGCACTGAAATATTTTTTTGTTCTTTTGTGGGTAGTATATATACCTTGAAAAATTGATAAAGCTATGGTTTGTGCTTACATGTGTTGTTTTCTATCTTATGATGAATCTATGTCAGTATTTGGTTCATTGTGCTATACGTACATAGCAAAAAATTTGGATATCAACATGATAAGACGGTTCAGATTACTTTCTTGGCTTTTTAACTTTTATCAACTTTTTATCTGAACGCGTTCCAAATACAACAACGACTAGAGCAAAATCAAACAATGTAATATTGAGGATGTAAACGTTTCATTAGTAAATATTTGTGTATTGGGATGTTTGATCTTGAACACACAACATTGTTAAATGGTAAGAAAACTAGCCGTAGGTAAAAATTATCACTTGCAACAAAATGATAACTATCAGGTCAAACAATGGTCATGTGTAACACATTATAAAGGAAAGTCAATTTGATTTAGAAGAGAGAAAACTGAGTTGTCGCTGTGACGACGAAATTGTTACATTAGATTAGATGTATTTGGAAAAGCTTGGCCAAGCTGAATCCGCACTTACACCAATCTCACCAATAAAATGACTTCATTTCCCTCACACGGATCACCATCCAACGCCCCTCCTCACTTGACACTTTTTAATCCAAGGATCACCGCACCCCTTAAGAAAGCACAAACTCCCCACTCACCACTATATAAACCCCCAACAATCAATTAACCCAAACACCCCAAATTCAAAAATAAAAAAATGTCAGGAAGAGGAAAGGGAGGAAAAGGATTAGGCAAAGGAGGAGCAAAGCGTCATCGTAAGGTGCTTCGCGATAACATTCAAGGTATCACCAAACCAGCCATCCGTCGTCTTGCTCGTCGTGGTGGTGTGAAGCGTATCAGCGGTCTGATTTACGAAGAGACACGTGGCGTCCTCAAGATCTTTTTGGAGAACGTCATCCGTGATGCTGTCACCTACACTGAGCATGCTCGCCGTAAAACGGTCACTGCTATGGATGTCGTTTATGCTCTGAAGAGACAAGGCCGTACTCTTTATGGATTCGGGGGTTAGGGTTAGTTGAAATTAGGGTTTGTTTGCTGTTGAGTTTCAGATCTGGTCAGGTGTTACATCTTGTAATTGAATCACTACTAAGAATTAATATGAAGTTTAGTATTTTCGTTTAACTGTTCATTTCTTTTATTTGAAAGCTTATTGAATACTATTCAAAAATCTATGTTAACTTTTTGATTGATTCAAAATAACGAGATAATGCAGATGTCTATAGTTTATGTTAAATTTTTGATTGATACTGGAACTTAGAAATCAAGCCACTTGGCTTACTTTGAATTTAAATTTTGATTCTCGAGTAAAATGAAGCGATGGTTATGTAATTTCATAATGTTGCCAGATAGAATATGAATTTCCTGATGGGATTGAAATTAGTTTAAAATGGTTCTTGAATGGGGCAATAGGTTCAAATTTCGAGTCAAAATCGCCAGTTTAGTAGAAAGAAATAAGACATAAGATTGAGATTTAGGGTTATTGTTGTGCAGGAACAGTGGATTATGTATCCGGTAGACCATAGACAAGTGTGTGTAGCAGTTATCGCGTTTTAGAAACATGGCTAGCCCCCTTTGAGTCTTTGACATGGTTGATTGAGATCCAAGTAACGCCATCGCAAGACTTTGCTGCAGTTTGTCACTGATTAATGTTCCAAATTCAGATGTTGTGTTGACTGTTACTTGGGTATTAACTTCTGTAATTAAAGTAATTGGTATACCTGAATTAAATTTTGCTCTTCTAATGTGATTGGATCCTTTGAAAATATTTGTTAATTTTAATGTGATTCCTTGTATTTGTTTTGGTTAACTTTCAAATTATGTTAGAAACTATATTGTTGCTGCTGTGCTAAATGAGAGCATGTGATAACTAAACAAAGATTATGCTGTAGACTGATGTAGAATGTCGATGATGCGGGGCTTATGAAGATGAATGTTGCATTGTCTTAGTGTGACATAGTATACAGGGAGTTCATCAAGATAGTATGTTTGGGTTATAAATATTAAAAGGTTTGATGAGATGAACCAGGTTGCTGTCATCAGGTATCATGATATGCTGCATATCGTAATGTTATTTGTTATTCTGATATAAATATAGTCCATTTGGATGTCTTGAGGGCTGCTGTTATCCAACTTTTGCATCGATATGGGATGAAGTAAGCCTGGTGTGATTTTGTTCAAAATAGCTCTAGTTGTCCTGTCCATATAGAAAATTGGGCATGTGTTGTGCTGTTTTTGTGCTGGGTTCTTGTGTTTGCTGATGTAAATATGGTCCATTTGTATGTCTTAATCTGCTGTTGTTATATAACCTTTGGCATCGATACGAGTTAAAGTAAGCCTGGTATGAGTTTGCTTTATATAGCTCTAGTTGTTCTCGTACATACGCGGGCTTGTGCTGTGTTGTTTTTGCCCAGGATTCTTGTGTTTGCTTTTACTTGTTTTGAGCTTCTGTTAATATCAATTAAGATATGTGAGCTGTTTAAATGAAGGCAATGCAACGAGTTTGTTAGAATTAAGGGTTATAGTATATTGAGAAATTACTAACAAGCCATAAGGGTATCAAGATTGTGATTTTGAAGATTACATGAGTTAGAACTCAACATCAAGACTGATCAACATGGACTTGAATAACAATCAAAGAACGGGGAAGAGTTGAATCTGTATTGGCGAAATCCTTTACCCTGCCTATGTTATGCATGAGTACTAACTTTCTACTCGTATATAATTTTGTTTGTGTATGTTGAAGATGTTGGTAGTACTGTGTAGACGTGTTTAAATTACCTTGCTGTATTGTTGCTCAAGTCCATCAAGTAAGCTGTTGTTTTATGTTAAAATGATCGATTGATTCAGTCTCAGTCTCTCAGATGTCTAGGATCCGTGTTAACTGTTTTATTGATGTCAGACTCGAGCCGTTTGGATTTAATTATGTTTCGTGTGTAAGACGAGGTGATGGTTATGTCATTTTTATAAAAAGGTTGCCAGATTGAATATGATTTTCTCGATGGTATTGAAAGAGTATAGCTATAAAATGAAATGAGTTTATAGTGGTTCCGTCTGTCTGTATAAATGGAGTTGCTTTTCTGGAATGAGGCAACAGTGTTGAGTTTTCAAGTCTAATTTGTTTGTAGTAGTTTAGTAGAAATGATGAAAGATGGATACAACAGAATTTAATAGTTATCGCTGAGCAGTGCTTGAGAACAGTTGATTCTGTGTCCTGCTGACATCGATAATAGTCTTCAGGTGAAGGCTGTTTGAACAGTGTGGATTGCGTCTTAGGAACATGGTTGGTTACATGGCTGATTGGATCCAAGTGACACCATCACAAAATTTTTGCTGCAGAGGGACTGTTGCTGAATGTTAACAAGTGGGTGCTATGGAGAAGGAGGGTACATTGTTTACATGTCGAATTGGGGGCTTATGGAGTTATGGAGATGGAGGGTACATTGTTCAAGTGTTGAGATTTTGCCAGACGCAAGAAGAGATAGCCTGTCGAATGCATGAGGTCAAGTAGTTATGAAATGATGTATGGTCACAGATTATACAGGTAGTTAATCCGGATAGAGTATTTTTGTAATAAGTATTCAAAGGTCCAAGTGATGAAGGTAAAAGATTCTAAGATGCCCTCAGATGTTAATGACATGAATTGGGTTGCTGTCAGGATATGCTGCATAACTTCATGTTACTACTGATATCAACTTGGCCTCATACGTCTAAGTGCTGCTGGTATTCAACCCTGGCATTGACTTGGGATGAAGTAAGCCAGTATGAGTTTGTTTAACATAGCTCAGCTTGTTGCCTCAGATAGCGGGATCTGTGCTAACTTTGGTGTTTTGCTGTTTCTCTTGAGTTATTGTGTTTGCTTGAACTTGGTTTGAGCTTATGTAGACACGCAGTTATGCTAGTATCAGTAAAGTTCTTTTTGCTGTTCAAAGAAATACCAGGCAACGAGTTTGTTTAACACAATATGAAAATCTAAATTTGGATAAACAACCAACATACTGATCGGCAGACCGATGCTTGAAAATATTCACGAAACTAGTTCCAAGCCTGAAAATAATTAAGAAAATAGTTTAGGTGGTGTTTGGATCAAGTGTATAAGAATCATTCTTAAATGTAACTGTGGCTGAAATTAGTACATTACTGTTATGACTTGCCATATAATTTCCATCTCTTTTAGGCCTCTTTACAGGCGTTCATTTCCTAGGCCTTCCGGCACAAGCAAGTTGTCATTGCCGACCTATCTCCCAGCTGTGGTGAACGAAGATCAGAGAATGAAGGCGATTTGCACACTGTGATGGACATCAATGAACGATGTTGACAACAATGTAACTTGAGAGGAGAGGGTTGTCAACGAAAAATATGTTCAAGCATCTTTGGTCCATGTTCATGATCTTGAACTTTCCAATCACATAGAATTAAGAAACACGAGTTAATGTTAATTTTTGTATATACATGTTACAACAATTCAGAATGATACTTGAGCTTATATAATTGTCATTTAACCCGTTACATATGCTAGAATATAAGCAGTTAAGCACTATGAATCAAATTCAGTCATCATTAATCCACACTTTAACAACCATTCACTATTTTTTAACAAGTTTGTTATCACTAATTGTATTCGGTTTATAGCTTTTGCTCTTTTTTCTAAAATACAACAATCAGTTGTTGACCTAAAAATGCTAAGTGAATCATATTGGTAAGCTTCAAATCATGCAGTCATGATAGATGAAAAAAAATGGGTTAATTGTTTGAAAATGTATTACACTTGTCACTTTTTGTTATTGTGTGTACTGAACTTTTTTTTCTTATTGTGTGTACTGAACTTTCAAATTTCGATCATTGTGTGTATTTTGTGACTATTCTGCCATGTAAAATGACCATTTTACCCTTCGAAATTTGAAAAAAGTAAGGGTAAAATGGTCACAAAATACACACAATGATCGAAATTTGAAAGTTTGATGACACAATGAGAAGAAATAAAGTTCAGTACACACAATAACAAAAAGTAGAAAGTATAATACATTTTTAAGCAATGAAGTAATAACCCTTTATTTAATTGTTTCTCATACCAAACAGTTTGGTAGGAGTGAACACAAAGGAACACTATGAATATATGGCATTTTATTTGTTTGTTTGAGCATGCAAATGGAAATAGTCAATGGTTAGTAACTTGGTTATTAAGCTTATTTGAAAATTCTATCACATATTCTTATGTGTCAGAATATTTTTTTGCAGATTTGAACTTCACATGTTACCGCTCTTTTGCAGATTTGAACTTCATATCTTACCGCTGGTGGCGTATACTTTTGATTTATTGTAACATAATTGTATAGTTGTATCTTAGCATTAAGAAACCTTTTTTTAGGCTAGTCTTGGTGTGCTTGTATTCATTTTTGAGCAAATTTCTTCATGGGATGTAATGATTTATAGTTTTGGACTTGCAGTATAGACCGTAGTGTTGTTTATTGGAAGAGCATCAACATACTCTAACAATTAGAATATTGCATCTCGTTGAAACAATGTATATCATTTTTACGTGTTCTCCATTATGTCTTGCCTTCACTTACACAAGATACAGTCACATCAAACATATATAATGATTTGTATTTCTTCGCTTTGTTGGTTTTTTTAAGGTCCCCGTCTATATCTTGTAGAGAAATCTTGTCTTTTGTAAGGTTCTTTTGTGTGGTTATAAAATTGCTGCAGTTCGAAAATATTGTTGCAGTTCTAAATAACTTATTTTTGGATTGTAAAGCTAATCCTATGGAAAACCACATTTGTGGATTTAGACGTCATAACATTACTATTCATAATCACTTTAATTCTGTTGAGTACTCCCACCGTCTCATGTGCAAAAAAACTAAATGTATCAAACGCGAAAGAAATAAACACGTGTTGATTTTCAATGCATTCTTTCTCGTGTTTTGTCACTTATGTATGAGGCAACTTTCAAAGCAGCCTGACCACTGTAAAACCACGACTACTTTGAAAGTTGCCTTATACAAAGTGAAAACACGAGAAAGCATGTAATGATGTACAAAAACTTTTTTTACAACAAACATTTTATTACACACAATTTTTATAAACCCTTTTTTTATATACAATATTGTTTTTAAAGCATGTATGTACACGTTTTTATACACAGGTTTTTATACACATTTAATACACGTTTTTTATACATACATTATATACACACATTTTTATGCACGTTCACTACAAGAAAAATAAGAACGGGAGGTGAAAGTTTTCCCGGCGACATATGTCGCCAGGGAAAACCCACTAAATGACAAAAATGTGTCCGACGTGGCACTAAATATGTTAGACTTTTTGGTCAAATTTGACCAAAAGTTTCCCCGGGGACATGTCGCCGGGGAAACTTTGGTTGAAATTTGACCAAAATTGGTACCAAAAGTCTTGGCGGTATCGGTCGATTTTCTCCGGCGACATGTCGCCGAGAAAGGTTTTGACCATTGTTGACCGTGGTTTACTAAAGTCATTAGCTAATGACTTTAGTTGGGTGACGTGGCATAAAGTATCCCCGACGACATGTCGTCGGGGAATCTTTTGACCGTTGTTGACCGCGAAGTCATTAGTTAATGGCTTTAGTTGGGGGCGTGTCATAAAGTATCCCCGGCGACATTTTTTACAATATTATTATTTATATAATTATTATTTATAAATATATAATTATTATTTATAATCATATATTTTATAGATAATAATTGGATAAATACTGATAAAAAAAGCATTTCGGTGTCTTGTTTTGGTTTCTCGGTTCGGTTCGGTCTAGTCCGGTCGATCTATTTTCTCGGTTTGGTTCGGGTTAGTCGGTCCGTTTTCTCGGTTTGTTTAATTAAACTTGTCATTTTCGAACTTTCCAATTGGTTCGGAAGCTTTCGAAACTACTATTAAGGTTTGTTACGCTTTCTAAACCATGTTGTGCAGACTTAATTAAACTAACAAAGAAGTAAAACATACGAATTACATTAAAAATCAATAAACGTTCAAACATTAAAGCATTCAAATTACATCACAAATCAATAAACATTCAAACATTAAAGCATGCGAGTTATGTTACGAATCGATAAAAGTTTAAACACTAAAGCATACGAATTACATTAGAAATCGTTAAAAGTTTAAACATTGAAGCATACGAATTACATTCCAAATGACAAACTACTCCAAACCAAGTTTTCTCATGTCATTGTAAACTTCGTGAAGTAGTGCAGTTGAATTAAGTGTGTGTTGTTCCGGATGCATATACATTTTTATTGTTTCCTCAAGTACCTTTATCTTTCCAAGCAAGAGCTTGCAGTTTGAGCACTCTTCATTTCTAGAAGGTCCCGGAGAATCACTTGGAGGTGCTGAAGGTCCTGCAAAAGAAATTGGACTTGTTGAAACTCCAAGAGAAGCGACCAGTAGACGGACTCTGTAACACCCCCAAAAATGTGTCGCGGCGGAAATATGTCCGGGAGTGTTACTTCATAATACAACAACACAAGATACAAGAGAACGACCTCTAAATGTGTCGTTTGAAAAGTAATCTCGTTGATTTTCTTAAAATTGATATAACATTTGTCCCATAATTGCATCACAATGAAAAACTTGAAAGTAATACAACGAGATTTGATCATTTGTATGTAAGTAGGAATCCATGAATGAAATCTTGTCAATTTAGACTCCAATGCACATCAAGTAAGCCAATCATCTAATTCACCTGAGAAAAACATGTTTAAAAGGGTCAACATAAAGTTGGTGAGTTCATAGGTTTGTTTAAGTATAAATGTTGCACCAAAGATTTGCAAAGTGTGTATGACCATTTCAACCCTTATAATAGTCACAAAATTGTACGTATGAAAGTTCGACATGCATGATAATTAAAACTATCACGAAATGTTTCAAGTATGTATTGCCCAATGAGTGATTACGATTACTCTAAGTTCATGAAACCGATGCTCCATGTACCCATCCAAGAACACTCGGGCAGTAATGAAAAACCATATGTACCCATCACAGGTGTCCCCTCCAAGAACACTCGGGCAATAATGAATATGTACCCCTCGCAGGTGTCCCCTCCAAGAAAACCCGTGCAATAATGAATGTGTACCCCTCGCAGGTGTCCCCTCCAAGAACACCCGGAAAATAATAACTGTGTACCCCTCACAGGAGTCCATTCCAAGAACACCCGGGCATTTACTTGTAGTTATCAATTCAATCCGCTTAAGCTAATTCGTAATCATTTCAAAAGTAGAGTATGTATTTGAGACCAAAAAGAAAGTCAAATAATGTATCCCATAGCGAGCTATGTAAATGAGTATGTAAACCAATTTGTAATCAACCATGTAAATGCATTTACAAACAATCATGTTCCCACCCCAAAAATATATGTAAAACAAGTAAAACACGGGGCTATAAACTCACCTTGATGTTGCAGAACAATTGATAGATAGGCATCTAATATGCACAACACGAACGGAAGACGAAACGGCTCGTTCAAGAAGTTGCAACTAATCTTATCGGCTATGACCCACTAGCCTAGGATAAGGTATTTGGGTTTCCCGATGGATAGTCACATCAAAGCGACACGTTGATAAAAGATTTAAATTTAAAGTTGTAATAGTTTGGTGGTTGGTTAAATAAAATAAATCGAAAAGCAAATGCAAGGTGTGTAATATATTCCGTATATATTACATAATGAAAGATGACCGGGTATATAATTCATACCGTGAATTATATAACAAGATACACCACCAAAAGAATAACTCAAAGCGTATATAATACACGACATGTGTTATATCTACAAGATGACAATTAAATTAAAATCAAGGTTATAAATAGCGTGAAGCGTGACGTAGCGGCATAGCCAAGCCTCAAGCTTTAGCGTGAGGCGTTGCGTCATAGCGTTTTTAAGGCGTGACTCAAAGCGGCAAAAAATATTTATTGAGTGGTCAATAGTAATTAGCTACTAGGCTTAAAATTGAGTTATAGAGTTACTAAGCACGAATCTCATGCAACCCAAATCATAAATACTTGTAAATAAGCTCAAGTCCAATAAATATCTTTAAAAAAATCAAAAAAAAAAATAAATCTCTTAAAAGCTTCAAAAAAACGCGCCACGCCTTGCGCTATAGCGCGCTATATCACGCTTTATCACGCTTTATTGCACGCCACGCCTAAAGGCGACGCCTTGGCCTGTTTCGTAACGTGGAGGCTACGCCTCGCGCTATGGCGCCGCTATAGCGCGCTACAGCGGCGCTATTTAGAACCCTGATTAAAATGGCTTAATTATATAATACTTTCCAAGTATTATATAAGAAAGATGATAAAAATAAATGAAGCTAAAGATGATAAAAATAAATGAAATTAAGTAATTCGACACGCGCTCGGATATCCCCAAATGATTTAGTAGAAAGTTCCTTTATGAAAATAACGCACGTTTTAAAGTTGTGGAGTAGATTGATGAAATCTCTAAAATTATAGCTTACGTTTGATTATCGGGCCTTCACGATTTAATATTTCTTAAGACATTTCAAGATAATAAATACAGTAGATTTGTAAAAATTTGTTAAGCGTAGCGATTTATAAAAATCTCGGCATGACCTATTCGTTCATGTAACGTTTTCCATATTAACAAAAGTTAATTATTTTCCCTCACTTGAATCAATCTGTGTTGCAAACCCAAACACACCCCTTAAGGTTATTATAATCGCAAAAATGAAAATAATAAATAAAGTATTTATTTAACCATTTCCACCATTTAGATCCAGATTTAATATTTATAAAACCTTATGTTATATTTATTAGTCGATTTGCACTATTTAAAGCCACGTCACCCTTACGGCTGCCGTTGCACCAAACACACCCTTAATGAATTTATGTTAACCCAAACACACCCTTACGGTGTTTCCTGCTCAACCAAACGCGACCTAATTGTATTTCTGTTAAACCAAACGCGCCCTAAAGCCGTTAGACAGCAAACCAAACGCGCCCTAAAGCTAATAAACCCAGATCCAAACACCCCTATGCTGTTTAAACCCGTAAACAAACACCCCTTTGGGGCTGTTAACCCCAAAACCAAACACCCCCGAAGACTGTAAAGCCATACACACCCTATTTGGTTTTTTTGCAACCCAAACGCACCCTTGGCTGTTTCGCAGCCAATCCAAACGCGCCCTTTTGGTGTTATCAAAACCAAAACGCACCCTACTCGGGTCGTTACACAGCGAAACCAACACACCCTTTTGGGGTGTTTTTATTAACCCAAACGCACCCCTTTACGGCTGCTGCTGAACCACCGAAACAAACACCCTTCGTGGTATTTCTGCTACACCAAAACGCGCCCTTTTTCTTGTGATGATAAGAACAACCAATGCACCCTTGTTGTTATTTTAAACCCAACGCACCCGGTTGGTGCTGAGACAACCAAAACGCACCCTTTTGGGTGACTGAGAAACCACACGCACCCTTTTCGGTGTAGTTTTGATGGTGGCTGTGGTTAGGAGGTCGGTTGTCGTGTAGTGGCTGTCGTGGATGGCAGCCATGATGGTGAAAGTGGTGCCATGAAGATGGAGATGAATAGGAGGTGGTGCGTGGCGTAGAGATGGTGTTGGCGTTAGCGGTTGGCGATGATGGTGATGGTATGCGGCTGTTGAGCCGCGGTAGCGTAGGGGTGAATGTGACGGGGTGACATGGATGTTAATGGTGGCGGCTATCGTTGGAAAATCTCGCCGGAAAAATGGAAGCGGCGTCGAAAAATGTTTAGAGGGGGAGGAGGGTATAAATGTGTGTGTTAGGGTTTGAGGATAATGAGTGAAACCCTAATTAATTTGTTTATATATACCTATAAGTTACTAAATGAAGTGACAAGTCTTTAGAAGTCTAGGGTAGGTGTTGTAAATAATACCACAGGGACTAGAAGTGTAATTTCGGAAACTTTTGTAAAATATTGGTTCGGGTCTAGTTTCGGCTAGTTAACGGATGATTCAAAACACGAAACTTGCGCCATTGCATTCCAATTGATTTTTCCATGAAATATGGGTATTTACATGACTAGTTTTCATAAACGTTTTATAAAATTTATTTAAAATGTTTATTATTTATTTGGTAGTCATTGGATGTCTCGGGTAAGCTTTGTTCGTAAAAATACAACTTTGACTTGAACATTTGCGTTTTTAATAAACGTTTTTGAATATTATGATAAATAATTTATTAAATATTTTTATTTAATAAAAAGTGGTAATTAAATATAATTTAATTATTTTTGTGTTGGTACGCGTTGTTCTCGTTTTCAAAATTTTGCGATGGTATTTTAGTCATTTTCTGCTTGTTTTCGGGTCTCGGGCAAAACTAAAAAGTTGTCCGAAATGTCGTTTTACATAAAATTGCTTTAGAGTCCGAGTCGTGAAAACGTGATTTAGAGGGTCGTTTTTGATAAGTCAACTTAGGAATAACGTATATCTTCTCGATTTCGAGTCAAATAAGTTAAAAATAAATTTGCACATGAGAGATATGTAATAATAAATATGATTTATTATTTAAATATGTTCCGAAAAATTACCGGTTACGCGGTAATCGTTTTTATGTGGCAATAAAAGATCAATAGTCAAAAAAGTCAAGTCGGACCCGAAAAAGTCAAAGGGTAAAATAGTCATTTAAAATTCCGAAAATTGCCGGTTGTTACAGTACCTACCCCTTAAAGAAATCTTGTCCCGAGATTTATTTTTTGTTAACCGATTGCGTGACCAAGAAAATATTTAAGATTTAATAAACTAGTTCTAAACAAGACGCTGATAACTTTATTCAGCAAAATTCGATGTTCCGACACTTCTCAATATACCAAAAAAATTTAGCTAGGTTTGACCAGGGTATTTAATCCATCAAAATAGGTATCTAAGAAACAATATCACTACACGTCTTATGACTGATATACACGCGTTATAAGGAAAATCTCTTAATAGTGAAAGCGTCGAGGGGAAAAGTGTAGTCGCGTGAGTATGGTTGTATAAGGTTTTAAATGTCCGAGGACGGAGTCTCGTT
>BQNB010161636.1:2796-14659 GCA_026074375.1 Tanacetum coccineum | reverse complement strand
TTCAGCTAAGTCAATCGATGTTTTCAGAAAAAGCTTCAAATTTGTGACTTGATTCTTTAAAAGCAAAAGTTTTGAAAAGATTTAATGCCAATAAAGCATACATTTGATTATATGGAGCAAGTAATAGATGTGTCGTGATATCCCACTCCGCTAACCACGAGGTGGGGGTTCAAACTAAGACATCTTTGCTTCTAGGGACTTGGTGTGTCGTGATATCTCACTTGGAAGAAAGGTCTAGGTGAGGGTTCAAACTAAGACACTAATCCTTAGCCATATTAGGAAGAAGGTGTTGATGTGATTTCCCACTACGCTAGCAACGGGGTGGGTTTTCAAACTAAGAACACCGGACGTTGGTTGTGATATCCTACTAGGGAGCGAGGCCTAGGTAGGTGTTCAAACTAAGCAACGCATTCCTAGCTTTAAGAACTTAAAAAAAAAAAAAAAAAAAAAAAAAAAAAAATAATAATAATAATAATAATAATAATAATAATTTTGAAGTTCTATAAAATCAAGTTGCAAAGTCTTAATAAATTGTTGCTTTGAGTCACGATTCATTTTGTGACTATGAGAATAAGTTGATCTATGGTTGAGTTAAATCGAGCACACACACGTAATCATTTATCCATGTCGGGAGTTCAAAAGTTCACAAGTCATAAGTATGAGGGCTTTACACCTAAACTTATATCGACAATGATCTCGTTTAATTGCTTGGCTTAAGACTAGTGAAAAATCGGGGACGATGAAATTTTCCGTCAGGACATCCGTAGATCATTCTATGGACGTTTCTCACTCTATGATCCCATTGTGAGTTAAATAAGAAGACAAACCATTCAAAAATTGAAAAAATCCACAAAAATTAGAGTAGTCAATGTACATATAAAAATAATGGTGTTAATCGGGATTTGTCGAAGCTATTGATTCTTTCCTTTGACAAACACTTTGCTACTTTTCAAAGTTATTAGTCGGAGGGGGTCAAGAGTCTTAGTTTTCGTAAATGGCTACTGCCTAGCAATTGCGAGAGGACACGCAAACCCTTATATGGGGGATTTTGGTATGTGCTTAAATACACATACCTTTTACCTTTAAAAACGAGCTGAAATAACCAAAAACGGACTTAAAATGCCAAAGATACGCTTGTTTTGCTAAATGTATTGTGCAGGAACGGATAACCAAGAAAAGGACGAAAAACAAAGCCAAAACGACAAAGCTGAACACGGAATGGAAAAGCTGTAAAGGACAAAGCCAAAGCAAAGCCAAAGATCAGAAAAGTCAAAGTCAAAGTCAACTCAACAAATTAACAGTCAAAACCGGAGCCGTAATTGAAGAATACTATTGGTTGCAATCTCAACCCATCTGATGGGCCGGGAAAGCCCAATAGTATATTAATGAAGACTGTGAAGACCAAATGGGCCCTCAATCAATGACAACAGCCCATTTGTGTGCAATTGACAGAGACTATGAAGACTTTGAAGGCCCGATCCTAGCCCTTGAACAAGCCAATCTCAGCCATTGTACACACAAAACCCACCCAAACCTTATTGGGCCTTAAAAAGCCCAATAACATAAGCCTAAACCTTATTGGGCCCAAGCACACCCAGTTGGGCCCAATACAAGCCCACAAACCCTTATTGGGCCCAAGCACACCCAGTTGGGCCCAATACATAACCCAAGCCCAGACCCTGGCCCAAAACAGTTTTTTATAAACCCTAGGGACTTAAATTGTCAAGTTTAAAAATGTTTGTAAAAAGAAAAAGTGTTTTAAAAATAAAAGGGACTGAATTTGCAATTTTCCAAAACCTTTATCTCTTTATAAAAGGCAAGGACCGAATTTGCCATTTGCTCATTCCTTCTTTAATTCTTTGTGTTTAATACACAAGGGGCAGTTTTGCCATTGTTTAAACTTGTTTATAACTAAAAAAAAGGGGACAAACAGAATTGGCAAATGTATGAAACCTTAGGGTTTCTTTTTGGGTTTTCTAAACTTTTAAATATAAACATCCAATCCCGGTCATCTTCCCAACTCACTTTCCCGCCACCACCTCAAAAGGCCAAATATCACATGAAACCACCCCAACCCTTTACCCAAACCAATCCTTTACCCGGTTTAAACCTAAACCCACACCCACTAACTTGTTTAAATGCCACGCTGGCAATCCCCCTCAACCCGAGAAATATCAATGGCGGATTGAGCATTTAGAAGTAGCACAAAAGAAATCAAGGGCTAGGATGGGTTGTTGAAGCTTCAGACACACAAGAAACACACATTTGAAGCCTTGAAGCTTCTATAAATTGGAGAAAGCACAAAGCCGAAAAGGAGACTAGTTTTAACTTAGCATTTTTTTTACTTAACTTTTAATTAGAATTGTAACTTAAGCTTTCAGCTTACTTTTTAGTGTAATATTGTTATTTTCAAGCAAATTAATTCGAGTTTAAAGTCTATCTTAAGTTTCTTAATTTTCCAATTGTCAACTCTTGAATTCGTGTTTAAATTGTGAAGAAAATTGTGTTTTTCTTGTTACTTAACATCAGTCATTAAGCATCAAAGAGTTAACTATTAACTCAGGGTTGAAGTATCCAACATTTAGTGTAAATGGATTTTTAAATTTAAGGAGTGTTTGGTTTAGCATCAAAATGGGGTAAAAAGGAATGTGACAAGTGTTTTTTGAGAACACACAGTCCAGCCATAGCTAGATGTTATGGTGTGAGATAGATAAATTTCACAAAAAATCTGGAGTCGAATAAGCCTTGTGTCACTCAATATCAATTTCTTAAAAAATGCATTTTTCATCTGTCAAGTGCAAGAGGGCATTGATAATCTCTGATGTGTTTAATTATTACAAAGTGGTTTAGGTAACTTTTGTTTGTGAGTTAGAAGAATTGTCCAAATAGTTCTTTAAAAGGTGTTCGTTTAATCTTACATGATCACAACCCGATCAAACTGAGTGAAGTGTAGTTTTTTTTTTTTACAAAAAAAGGCCACTTATAAGCTATAAAATCAGTAGACTCTTCTTGTTGATATGGACTGAGCTTTTGGATATAAGCTCAATCCATATCCTTTTCAACCTGTATGTTATTGTTTTTAGGTTTAAACAAACAGCTTTAGACTTTTTCTAAAAGGCTCAAAATCCCCTCTTTTCAAAGAACTGCGATTTGCAGCCTACTGGTGCTGGGAACAATCTTTGACCCTTCCCAATTTGTTAAATTTACATTAGTCAGTAGCTTTTTATGGTTTTTATTTATAGCTTATAGGTTAGACTTAAAGCCCCTTAAATTTCTCTAGTTGATTAGCTTATTACCTTACTTATTTCTCAGCTAGAAGTTGTTGTTTTCATCATTTTCTTAATCATTTCAATTATAGCTTATTGTGTCTTGGAGCTTATTAGGAGCTTAATATATGGTATAATTGTAAGCTTAGCTAGTCAACCTAGCTTACTTCTAAGATTTACATTAGATAACTTATTACGTGTCTTTTAAAAATCTAAAAAGCTAAGACCAAAACCAGAATTTTCCCTTTTAAGCTAACTGTCCATGTATCAGCTTAATTAGTTGCTTATTCAGAGTTGATAAGCCCTAAGTGCCTTTATTAAAGTTAATCCCCTCAAGCCACTCTCCAAGTTTTCTTTTTGAAGTTTTGTATAAAAAGCACTTTTTGGCTTTTTGGACTTTCGTGGATAATCGGGTTTAGTTTCAGGGACCTTTTGTGTAACTTCCCACGTTTCTAGTTAACTCTGTTAGCATCTTAAGGATTAAGTTGTAGGTAGCCGCGTGTTGTCTTATGTCCTTTCACTATTAGTCCTTGTCAGTTAGTAGCAGTTAATTATTTATTTAATTTAATTAATTTTAGGTTAAGTTTTTAATTAGTTTAATTAAATTAAAATGCTACAGTAGATTTTGGGCATTTTTATATTTTTAAATTTCTTAACTTTTTCTTTATTTAATTTGATTTTTTTTCAGATTTTTTATAGTTATATTTTCTGACTTTTTATATTTAATTAGTTTTAAATAGTTTTTAATCTTAGAAAATTCATAAAAAATACAAAAATTAACAAAAAAATATTTTTCTTTTTAATAAAATTTTATTTAATCAGTTAGTTTATATTAAAAATATAAAAACTTATGTAGGGTAATTTTTGCTAAAAATTCAGTTCCGGGCTCGTTTACAAGTTCGGATTTTTCGTTTCTTACCGTTTTGTTCGCTTTTTAACTCCAATTTTGAAATTTTTTACATTTTCTTTTAAGTTAGAATATTTTTAATTTATTTAAATTTTAAAATTAATTTTATGACTTTATTTTTGTAATTTTTAGTTTTAGCTTGCGATTTAATTCCCGGTAGTCTATAATTGCATGTTTAATTTAGTTTGTTAGTTTTAATTAATTTAGTTAATTATTTTTAGCCTAATTACATTCCCCGTAGATTTCTTAGGATTTTCATTGCCATTATTTATGCTCCCGTAGTTTAGGATTTATCCGTATAACTATTTTTGTTCCCCGTAGTATATTTAAGATTCCCATTTTCCACTGCTTGTTCCCCGTAGAATAATTTTAGTTTTCTTTAATTAATTTTATTTAGCAGTTAAAAAATCAAAATCATTTTGTTTCTCAAATTCAAATCACAAATCATCGTAACATTTACCATCCCAGCCGTGGGGATTTACGACCTCGGGAAAGGCTCTATTACTACTTCCCCGTATCATTGACTTCTACTTTTAGACTATTCCATACTATAAATATTTGATATTATATTATATGTATTTTAAGGTATAGTCTGAGCGGATCAATTTTTGGCGCCGCTGCCGGGGAGGCTGTGCAAACGTTTATCGTTACGTTTGACCATCTGTTTTCGAAACTGTGAATATTTTCTTTTATTATAAAAATATATAAAAAAAAAAAAAAAAAAAAAAAAAAAAAAGTACAAAAATATTTTTCATTTCTTTTTAGTATAATTATCATTTAAAAATCCAAAAAAAAAAAAAAAAAATCAAAAATATAAAAACATTGTCCATAAAAAAAAAAAAATAAAAAATAAAATAAAATTCACAACTTGGTAAAATACCAAAATATAATATTCTCAACTGAGGTAATAACGAAAATAAGTTCCGTGAACTTGTTTGGTTCCCAATTCGAACAAAAGATTTAAAAACTTGCCTTTTGTGTCCTTACGACGTAGCGCTCACCTTGGGAATTTGAACAAACTATAAAAAGTGTGTAAAGGAGGGTTTTCCTAGGAACAAACGACCCTAAAAGGAGAAATAAGCTTCGCGCTAATCCACTCCTTCCGAACACCTGTGCGTTTACTTTTGAGCGCTAACCGTTAATAAGTAGATGTATTTGGTTTTTTAAGTTGTCTTATCATTTTGTCCTTAAAATAAATTGTGATTAAGGAAAACCCTAAAATAATCTTCTTTTTCTTCGTTCAATTAATACTTTCTTATCCATCTTTCATTTTAATTCTTATGACGTCATTCGATCATCGTTTAGAATCCAATTTAACGCGATTAAAGAATGCTCGTCTTGTGGAAGTTTGTACACTTCAAACTGTGGTTGTTCGAAAGGGAGTCTTGAAGACAAGATTCTTGTTCCTAAACCCCCTCGAAATTGTGCTAGGTGTGCAAGGTGTGGAACCCCGGTTGATGGTCCGTATTGTCAAGGATGTGCTCTTTTACGAAAGGAATTTATGGAAGGTTTGCTTACAAACTGTGTGGAAAATGAATTTTTCAAAGACTTCCAAGACACTTCCGAGTCATCCGACGACAATACCAACGTTGTTAATGCTCCTCGAGAGCCAATCGTTGTCAATCAGGACCCCGGTAAAAACTCCTCACCAAGGACCTTCCACACAAAGGCGCATGGTTGTCACGAGTGCGGTGATTCGTTAGATGGAATCTTTTGTCGACAATGCACATGTAAGTCTTGTGGGAAAGGTGCTCATTACGGTTATAATTGCCCTCCGAAAGTTCCGATTATCTCTAATCCAGGACCATGCAAAAATCAAACCATTGATGAGCCCCTACAAAACGTGCAAGGTTTGCAACAACAATGTCTCCTTGGTACATGCCAAAGATGTGGGTGTAATGAATACAATGGAGTCTGTTTTTATTGTAAGGTTGGAAATGGAACACAAATCAATGTTTCAACTCCATACTCTTCTAACGATTCTCCAAATGTTGCAAACCATCCTCCACAACCACAATACGTACCATACCCTCGTGAGTTATGTGGGAACGATCCTCATTACGGTTACGATTGTCCACCTCAAGTCCCGTTTGTCTACAATCAGGACCCATGTTTTAATCAAAACTTTGATTATTTCCCACAAACTTCACCGAGTTTGCCACAACAATATCTTTGTTGTGAAAATTGCGGGGGACCTCATGAAACCTTCCAATGTCAACCAATGAATGAAGACTATTATCACGAGCAAAATTCTTGCTATGATTCAAATTCTTTTGGTTTTGACCAATTTCAAACCCCGCAATATACCGTCAATCATCCAATCTTCAATTCCCAAAATGAGCTTCTCAATTCTCAAAATAAGCCTTATGGAACGAGAATGACAACCTATACGTGATTTAGGATAATCAAGTCATAAAAAAGAAGGAAGAAGAAAAGCGAATCGCGGAAGAACAATGCGGCTAAAGATCCGCTCTTGAAGATACCCATATGCTATGATCTGAACTAAGACAACACCATTGCAATCAGCAACCCTTTTAAAAACCATCGAGGAGCCCAATAACTCTCTAAGTATGGGGGACAACATCTTGACACTCATTCTGGAAACGGCAATCGGATGAATTCATAAAGTTAGAGTTGATGACGCTTGTCCCAATCCAAGTGAGTCCGAAGGAATGTCCTGAAAATGTGTGTGAATGTGCCCTCTTTGTACGATCTTACCTCACTTAAGACTTTCAAAGAACATTCTGAGACTAGCATCGATTACAAACGATGATCTACTTCGAGTGATGACGATTCTTATAGAAACATTGAATATGTCGAGATGCATCACCTCCTGAATGTTGAGATCGTCAGCTTAGAGTGGTGGAGAATTGTTAATCCGGAAGATGAAAGGATAAATGATGACATTCTTTTAAAAATCCAAAGACGATATCATTCGTGAAAAATTATTGAATGTCCAATCATCTTATTGCTAAGAATCAATTCATTAAAGATAAGCCTACTCCATCTTCCCGAAGTTGTGATCAATTCTAACTCCCATTTTCCTAACATTCTTCTTGAGGAGGAAGACTAACACCATTGATAATTCTTTTCCCGAAACTGAAACTTCCGCTTATTCTAGAAAGATTAGTAGTGCAGTCCCAATTACCCATTCTGAGTTTATCTCTTCCTGATTATAAAGCTTCTACATTGATAACGACATTTTAGAAGAGAGAAATAAGTTGCATACCACTACGCATAGTTGATTTTTCTCAATATGATTCGTTTATCTTTGATCTTTCGAATGATCAGTTTCCTCCTACCGATAGGAGTGACCTTAATCATGAGGAGTTCGCCGATGAACTTGCTCACATCATATCTCCACCGGAGTATGATCATTTCTGCTTTAAGATTGAGCCCGAGCTGGGCAATCTTACTATGGATGTGGTGAATGATATTTTCCCAACAAGAGAACCAAGAGTTCATGTGCCTAATGTTTTACCCACCCATCCCACCCTGGATACGGATTTCATACTTTTAAGTGAACCTCTCTTCGCTTATATTGTATGGATTTTTCTTCCATTTCTCACGTATCCAGTTGCTCCACCATATCTTCTCTCCTGTGGGAATGAAGACATCATTTTTGATCCCGGCATCTTAATTTATCATTCTTCTAGGCCGGATGTATCTCATCGGAGTGGAACTTTCATAAAATTCAATGTTTATCAAAACCACTTGAATGAAAGTCCGATGATGATTTTACCTTCCACTTGCTTCCCCATGGACCAATAAATTCGGGGGACGGGTCAAGCGTCGGGACCCTAAACAAGCGCTTCGTGGGAGGCACCCCATGCTTATCCTTAGTGTAGTAGTAATGAATAAGTGTTTTCTTGTTTGTGTTTGTGTGAAAAAGGCTTGCTATTTCCATCACCCGTGTTCCGTGTTTTTGTTGTTAACTGTCCAGGATTGCCCGAATTGTGAAGACTCTCGTGCTTTCAGTATCATATTTCATTCACAAGAGTTTCACATCCTCAGCTTCAATTTGGGAATCCAATATCCTTATCTTATCGACTAACGTTTTATCTTTTGGCATACTTTATAAACGGCCTTAGATTTACGTAGGAACCCCTTGAAACATCGAGGACGATGTTTAGTTCTAGTATGGGGGGGGGTATCTTCGATTTGATGTTTGCCTGCAGCCGTTGTTATCACGTAATCCCGTTTTTACACCAAATTTTTTGCAAAAATACCAAAAAAAAAAAAATGAAAAAAAAAAAAAAAAAAAAAATTTCAAAAATAAAATAAGTGTTTTTGTCTTTTTGGGTAGAGTAAGAATAAATTTTTGACTCGATCAGGCGTGTTGAGCCCTAGCTAGTTCTTTTAGGCCAAAGCTTTCACGAATTCTATTGCTTTGAATTCTGAAGTGAAGAACGAGAAATGATAGAGTTAAATATAAGTCTAAGTGTCAAGCAAGATTCGTCTATAAACTCATATGAGTAACTTGTGTTCTTTTTCTCCCATAAGCTTCTAATCCACCTAATCATACGTGTTCGATTTAATTCAGCTAAGTTAATCGATGTTTTCAGAAAGAGCTTCAAATTTGTGACTTGATTCTTTAAAATAAAAAATTTTGAAAAGATTTAATGCCAATAAAGCATACATTTGATCATATGGAGCAAGCAAAAGATGTGTCGTGATATCCCACCCTCCCCTCTAACCAAAAGGAGGGGGTTTCAAACCTAAGACATCTTTGCTTCTAGGACTTGGAGTGTCCGTGATATCTCACTTGGAAGAAAGGTCTAGGTGAGAAGTTCAAACTAGACACTAATCCTTACCATATAAGGAAGAAGGTGTTGATGTGATTTTCCCCCTATTACTCTAGCAACGGGGTGGGTGTTCAAACTAAGAACACCTGGACTATTTGGTTTGTGATATCCTACTAGGGAAGCGAGGCCTAGGTAGTGTTCAAACAAAGCAACGCATTCCTAGCTTTAAGAACTTGTTGATATAAAAAAAAAAAAAAAAAAAAAAAAAAAAAAAAAAAAAAAAGATAATAATAATTTTGAAGTTCTATAAAATCAAGTTACAAAATATACTAATAGAATAGTTGGCTTTGAGTCACGATCATTTTGTGACTATGAGATTAGAGTTTGATCTATGGCTGAGTTAAATCGAGCGACACACACTTAACCATTTATCATGTCGAGAGTACAAAAGATCACAAGTCATAAGTATGAAGCTTTAACACCTAAAACTTATATCAACAATGATCTCGTTTAACAGTATGGCATAAAGACAGTGAAAAAATCGGGACGTTGGAATTTTGCCGTCAGTGACATCCATAGTTTATTCTATGGTCGTTTCTCATTCTATGATCCCAGTGTAAATAAAGGAAGTCAAACAGAAAGTCAAGAAAAAGAAAAATACAAAAATATTAGCGATAGTTAGTGTACAAATAAAAAATTGGTGAAAACGGGACTTGTCGAAGCTTTTGATTCTTTAGTTTCCCTTGACAAACACTTTGCTACTTTTCAAAGTTATTAGCGAGGGAGATTAAGATTCTTAGTTTTCGTTAATGCTTACTTCATAGCATTGCGTGAGGACACAGCAATACCTTAGTATGGGGGATTTTGGTATGTGCTTAAATACACATACCTTTTACCTTTAAAAACGAGCTTAAATGACCAAAAACAGACAGAAACTGCCAAAGATATGTTTGTTTTACACTTGTGTTGTGCAGGAAAAGGATATCACACCAAAAGACAGAAAACAATGCAAAAAAATGACAAAACCAGACACGGAATGGAAAAGCTGTAAAGGACAAGGCCAAAGCAAAGCCAAAGATCAGATCAGTCAAGTCAAACATCAGACTCAACGAAATCAACAGACAAAATCGAAGCGTAATTGAAGAATACTAATTGGTTTGCAATCTTCAACCCATCTGATGGCCGGGAAAGCCAAATAGTATATTGATGAAGCAGGTGAAACCAAAATGGGTCCCTCAATCAATGAACAACAGCCCCATTTGTGGTGCAATTGACAGAGACCGATTAAGACTTAAGAAGGCCCGATCCTAGCCCTTAATCCAGTCCCAACCTAAACCCACCCAAACCTTATTGGGCCTTAAAAAGCCCAATAACATAAGCCTAAACCTTATTGGGCCTTAAAAAGCCCAATAACAAAAGCCTAAACCTTATTGGGCCCAAATAAACCCAATTGGGCCCAATACACAAACCCAAGCCCAATACTGGCCCAAAACAACTTTTTATAAACCCTAGGGACTAAAATTGTCAAGTTTAAAAATGTTTGTAAAAAGAAAAGTGTTTTAAAAATAAGAGGGACTGAATTTGCAATTTTACAAAACTGTTTTTCTCTTAAAAACACCAAGGGCTGAAACTGCCATTGTCAAAACCTTCTTTATCTTTGTTTCAATAAACACAAGGGCTGTTTGTGACTACTCTCAAACTCGTTTATAACTGAAAAAGAAAAGAAACAAAAAAGTGACAAGTGAGTAAAACTTTGGGGTCTCTTTTTGGGCAAATGAAAGTTTTAAAAACCTGTACACCAATCCCGGGCTCCCTTCCCCAACCATTCCCGCCAACTCCCTAGAACCCCCCACCATCACGAGTTAACCTTCCCCTCTTTACCCAAACCTTCCTTTACCCAGATAAACCCTTTCCCACACCCCACTAACCTTTAATTTGGTCCAGGTTGGCAATCCCACTATTCCCGAGCTCCATCAATGGCTGAAATTGGTCATTAAGAAGCACAAACCCAAATCAAAGGGCTAGGATTGGTTAGAGGCTTACCACTCTCATAAGAAACACAACAAGAAGAAGAAGAAACATTGGGGAGCTTATATAAATACAAGAAAACACATGCCGAAAAGACATTAGTTTTTACTAGCTTATTTTTATTTAAATTTCAATTAAAGTGTAATTCTAGTTTCCAGCTTACTTTTTTTAATGTAATGTTACTATTTTTAAACAAATTAATGCAAGTTCGAAGTTAATCTTGAGTTTCTTGTTTTTCAAATTTTATTTATCTTATAACTCAATTCTTAATCCTTAAAAATTGTGTTTACTTGCCTCTTTGTAATCCTTCTACAGCTAAGGTTAACTTACATTGTTTTTTTTTAGTTAATTCAAGTTTAAAAGAATTTTTGGTTTACCTAAGGGGGTGTTTGGTAAAAGCCCAAAATGGGTCAGTTTGGGTATGGAATGGGTTACAAGCACTCAGCCATTTTAGGCTGAGTGTGTGGGTTTAATTAAGCTAAAAAGAACCACAGATTTTAGTAAAAAAGATTGGTTTTTAAAGTCTCTTAAGTTTTGTCAAAAATTTGGTAAGAAAAAGCTCCCAACCCACTTAAGCTGCTTATGCAGCTTAAGCACACCTTATTTGTGCCATTTTGAGTATCTCTAGCCAATTTACCAAGCCTTGTTGCTGTCACTTGGGTTTGACCAAGTTTAAGTCAAAAGTTGGCTTTACAAATTTTTTTAGAACCCTCCCTTTTAAGCCACAAAATTCAGCAGCTTTTAGTGTTTTTTTAGGCTCCCAAGTTTTGAAAATAAGCTCATTGGAGACCATTCTAAATCTGTTTGGGGTTGGTTGTGGCTAAAAAGCACAATTGTGCTTATTTGGCTTAAGCCAAAAAGCCCCTTATTTCTGTTGGCAGTTTACCCTGGTGCTGAGGTCAGATTTCAAGACTGAT
>BQNB010161635.1:0-14659 GCA_026074375.1 Tanacetum coccineum | reverse complement strand
CATACAGATCGAATCTCATAAACAAAACCACATACACTTCATACTCAGACCCTTTTGGAATAATATACGTGGATCGGTACAAGAGAAAAAGATTGATGCTCACTGATGAACTCCACAAGTTTAGTTCTGGCATGCTCAATGATGTTCAGACTGCTCTTCACGACATTGTTACGGGAATAAGAATGGAATACCTACCATTAAGGAAATAAAGTAACTTAGACAAGAAAAGGGCTCGAGTTATGGTTCAGGATATAGACAAGCAGCTTTATCAAAGGAGGTTGATGCGGAATCTAGAGAAGTTCGTTGGTGGAAGGGTATACGGGAATGATCTTAGGCTACTGGAAAGGACAATATGACTCTGTCATATCTTGTCTCAACTCATTTCAGGTCAATTTCTCGTATATAATAAAACTTGTGAATAGGTGAATAATTAGTGTAGACTATAATTAGGCTTATATAGTGTTTGAGTACGATTTTTTAAGAATTTCTTAGTAAATTTAAATTTTTTCAAATTAACGTACTCAAACACCATATAATTCCCTTAAAATTTGAGGGGAGCATTAATATGTTCCAATAATCGGCTTGTTAATAATTGGACATCTTCTCCCCAAATGCATATATTTTATCAATTAATATCCAAAATATTAAATGATTTAACATTTTTGATAAGAGGAGAAAATATGATTAAAATATATGGCTAATAATGTATTTTTTAAGATCTCAAGTGTACTCTTTCCCATATGTGCTAAACTCTTTTGATTAATCGATGCACATATGAAGGAGGAGAAAATGGATTGGCTAAAATGTGGAAATACCAAAGACCGACCATTTAAATTATTGTATTGGAGTTATAAGGTGGTTTAGTTTAGGCATTCATTCCCATGATCCAGCCAGAACCGAAGGGATCTACCCAGGGATATTCCACTAGATAGTTTAGTAGTCCTTAGGTATTAAAAAAAGGAGTAAACGTGAGAACAAGGGAAGAGTGCTGACTGAGATGGAGCTAGTACTGGAACAAACCCAACAAGGTACTAGTTATGAAGTCTCGGTAAGCGCTGAAGGGGTTGAAGAATTAAAAAGAAAAGTTAAGATAAAGGGTGAAAAGAAAGAAGCCCTCCTTACACTTAGGCAGAAACCGGGTCAATACATCTGCTGTCAAGAATCACAAAGATGATTGTTGACATTGAAGACTGACATCATGGACCCAGTGATGCAATGCACAACCCTCCCTAGCCACTCAGAATCTCTCAAAAGATTTTTGTTTCATTTCTCACGGAGATTACACGCATTTCTATCAACTTTCTCACTCCGAGTTAGTTGGTATTGAAAAGGTGGCAGTCTGCTCCAGCCTCCGATCACTAAAACCAAAGTGCACTATTGAGTCTAGAGCCAAAAGAGATCATCCATAAATCTCATTAGGACACTTGTCAAAATTATGCTTGCTAATTCACACAATGTGAAAAACAAGAAATATGATTTAAGAGTTCTACGCATTATCCTTGTGATTTTGCCAGAACATCAGAGTGATACGAAAGTTATTCACAATAACGATGGAAATCCTTCTAGAGCCAATATCAAACAAGCTCTTGGTAGGTGACTTGTGCGATTCTATACGAATCAAGCTTGTGACAACTGGAAAGAAACGATGGTGCGATTCTATATGAATCAAACTTGTTCCGGTATATGAATTGACGACTGATGAATTTTAAAATGCTTAAAACTCTCGACGTGTCGCAAAAACACTTTAGCAAGTGACACGTCGATTGGTTTTTTCTCAAATCAAATTTTATTTCAATCGGTGAGATAGTAACTCGCTGGTTTACTCTTACCGTGCTGTCTGCTTTGAGACGTTCCGGTAATGAGAACATGCTGAGTATGATGAATCTAATACATATGTGTTAGAAAGATTCAATACTACAGCTGGAAATCCTGACAAGGAGATTCTTCTCAAATTGAATTTACCTGATCATAGGTCGATCCTTACGAATTTGAAGGTTACTCCAACCAAACACAGATGAATGACAAAGCCATATTCGTCCCCTATATTTATTGCTAACTATTTTATTTCAGGAATATATAAAGATGGACATGGAGGTACCTGGTTCCAGCAGACTTACAAGATTCATAGCTACATGCTCATACTCAACCGACATTTCTAATGACATCATGAAAGCTCAAGTACATGTTTCAAGACTTCCGCCACGAAGTGACAAAGTATAAAGTTGATCCCGTATGAAGTGTTAAAGTTAAAGAATATCAAGAAAGATGGTTACACACGCTTTTAACATCAAGAAAAGTATGAGCATGTTGGTCCAAAAGTTACAAGATCACAAGAAGGCAAAAGATCACAAGATGATGATGATAGATTATGCTTGGTTGATGATCTCAAGAAGTTCAAAATCACATTCATGTCAAGTCAAAGATGCAAGTCAAAGCCTAAAGTCAATGATCACTACATCATATCACAAGCTAATGATTAAAGTTAATGACTACGGGCTCAAGACTAAAGTCAAAGCATAGTATGCTAGGTCTAAGTTTTTGTAAATTGGAGTGACCTCCCTTAGGGGGAGATTGTTAGAAACACGAAAATTATTGGTCACTTCCAATATAGTTAGTCGTAGCTCGTAGATTAATCATAAGGTTAAGATAGAAAGCTAATCGGGCTAAAGGCCCATGGAAAGCCTTTTGAGAGGCCCATGACCGGTTACATGTAAGAGTATAAATATGCTCTCCACACATGGAGAGGGTGTTGGTTGGTTAGTTTATTTTTACATAATCTAAACTTTCTTTCTTTCTTACTTTCTCTTACTAGAACCTTCCTCCCATCTACTTTCTCTCTCTGGAATTTCTTCATAGTTATTTGGTGTTATAGATTGCTAGCATATTTTACATCATGGTTTGAACCTGTAATATCCACTGAACCACTGAACCCCTAAACCCCTGAACCCGAACTGGTAGTTGACCTGAACCCAATGTCAGTGAACCCTATTCAACTGAACCCTAGTTAACTGAAACCTAGTCAGCTAAACCTCAGTCGCTGAAGTGGTCGATAAACCGCTGAACCCAGTCAGTGACTGAACCCCAGGTCGCTGATTGAACCTACCGGTTGAAGAATCTAAACCCGATCACTAAACTAGGTCGTTGAACCCCCAGGTCACTGAACCCCTAATTTCTAAACTTATAGAGACTCATAACTCTTTGTACCTGAACCTGATATCAAAAGGTTCATTGATCTTAAATGTTTAAAGTCTTGTCTATTCTTTTGCAACTACAACAACAAAGAATCTGTATTTATCTTTGTATTATTTTATTCTTTGTTGTAACTCAAAGAAGAAGTTGTTATGTTAACTTACATCTAAAAATTCACTTAGGCTCTTTGTATATCCAAATAGGGGAAGATTGTTGGGCTCATTTAGTGCCCAATACTCTTTGACTAGGATTTAAACATAAAATAGACTAAGTGTGGAATTCGTCACTAAGTGAATATACGTAGTGTGTCATTTTCAAAGTTCTTCAAAGACTAAAGAAAGTCTCACCATGTCTTGAGCGAACCAAGGAGCCACAAACCAAAAAGACTGACATGACGTCAGAACAAAGTTCAGCAACAACACAACAAAGTGATCAGAAGTTATTAATATTATTTGAGCTCTTGTTGTAATTTAGTATGTAAGAAGAAGCGTTATGCACACTTTCCACTAAATCGCCTTAGGCTATTTCTATCAAAATAGAGGGAGATTTGTTGGGTAAAATCAGTGCTTAATTGTCCAATGTACAAAAATTGGTTAACAAATATCCTAAGAGTAAACCTAGTCACTGACTAACATAAATCACGAGTCATCCTGCAAGAAGTTACTTCAAGTCTAGAAGAAAGACTCATCACAACTGAAGCGGATCTCAGAGAGTGAAGAAAAAAAAACCAAAATCAGGATGATAGAGTTAGTGAGTATTGACAAATGGCTCACTGACTCCCCGGAGACCATCTCTGAATGAAAACCGAAGATATTGGCGGGAGCTTCCTAAAAGCAAAAAGTAAAGGAAGACAAAAAAGTACTAAAGTAGCTATAAAGTGCTAAAGTAGCTAAAAAGCAAATAGTTAAAATAACTATTTACTTTAGTACTTTATAGAAGCTTCACATGGAAGCTTTACTTTCCCCTCCTATATATATGACACACTTGTAATAGAGATATGTGAGAGATTCTAAACACACAAAATAATACAAACTATTATAGTGATAGGGTCCTCCTCTCATTGGATCATAAACTTAGCTTTGATCAATGAGAGTTTTATTTGTCATTCAATCGGGATAGTGTTTCGCAACTATCCTGTGTTCATTTGTAAATGTTTGATTTATTTATAATACTACGTAAGATTTATAAACGTTGAAGAGTACACATGGTGTTATTAATATGTCAAATGGGATAGTGTTTAAATATATCATATATTAGACGATTATTTGGACCAACATACTTTTTTACATGGTATTTCAAGTTGTTGGAGAGCCACGGCCATCGAGTCTTCACGTATTATTAAATAGAGCATTGTGCAAATAAATAAAAAGCTAAGATCTTATATTTGTTGGCGGTACTCTTTCAAGGCCGCTAATACATTTCTAATATAATAGCAACCTAAATGAAGCACCAACAACAACAATACCAAATCCAACATGTGCGCACCCTATGCACCAACGTATATAATTTGGTAGAATATTGACTCTTAGACCGATGTGGGATGGAAAACGTGATTTCAAGTCAAATATACACTGATGTAGAAGATGGTCACTGTCACATCTTTTGCTCTATGTCAAAGCAAGTGCAAAAAGAGGAAGCTCAAGTATAAGCTCAGTGAGGATGATGAAAAGGATCCATATTAAATTTACAGCTAATAGACTAAGCATTCTAAACATAAGGAGCCTAATTTTGGAAAGAGACCAATCAAATATATGCCAACTAATACGCCCCCCCCGAGCAGTTACGGGGAGGCCGTACGCTCAAAACTGGATCAAAAATACTTCAAACAATGACAATGCGTAAGGTGTCACCTTTGGTAAAAAATATCAGCATATTGGAAACGTGATGGTACATGAAGAACTCGAACCCGACCAGCGGTAACCATATCACGGACGAAATGAATGTCGATCTCAATGTGTTTCGTCCGTTGATGTTGAACAGGGTTGACATACATATAAACGGCACTGACGTTATCACAGTAAACAAGAGTGGCAGTCGATAGAGGAGAATGTAACTCACGGAGTAGATTGCGAAGCCATGCAGTCTCTGCGACAACATTAGCAACACCACGGTATTCAGCTTCAACACTGGAGCGAGAAATGGTGTGCTGACGTTTAGCTGACCAAGACAAACGATTATTGCCCAGAAAAACACAATAACCTGAAGTAGACCTGCGTGTAGAGGGGCAACCCGCCCAATCAGCATCAGTATAACCAACCAGAGAAGTGGTAGCGGAAGCATATAACTGAAGACCAAAGTCCACAGTCCCTCGAACATATCGCAAGATACGCTTGAGAGCAGCAAAGTGAGGCTCCCTCGGATCATGCATATAAAGGCAAACATGCTCAACAGCATAATACAAATCTGGACGTGTAAATGTAAGATATTGTAGCCCTCCTGCAAGACTGCGATATAAAGTAGGATCCTGAACATGAACACCTTCCGGACCTAGTTTAGACTCTGTATCAACGGGTGTCCGAGAGGGATTACAATGAACCATGTGAGCACGCTCAAAGAGCATACTTCTTCTGTGACAAAAACAAATCTGTAGGAGTACGATCAGCAGAAATATCAAGAAAGTAATTAAGCGCCCCAAGATCAGTCATGTCAAACTCGTTATTTAGAGAACCTATAATCTGCTGAAGTAGGGTTGGACAGGAAGCTGTCAGAATGATGTCATCCACATAAATAAGTAAGTAAGCAACCTGAGAACCCTGTCTATAGATAAATAATGAGGAATCGCAACGACTAAGATAAAATCCAGCTCGTGTGGCATAACCTGCAAACCGCTGAAACCAAGCACGTGGTGCTTGTTTCAGTCCATATAAAGATCTCTCTAAAAGACAAACATGATGAGGATACCGATTGTTAACAAAACAAGGAGGCTGATGCATGTACACAGTCTCAGATAAATCACCGTTAAGAAAAACATTCTTAACATCAAGTTGGTGTATGGGCCACTGACGAGATACAACAAGGCTAAGGACCGTACGAATGGTGACCAGTTTAACGACCGGACTAAAAGTCTCATCAAAATCAACACCTAATTGCTGACTACTACCGTTAGCAACTAAACAAGCCTTATAGCGGCTCAAAGTCCCGTCAGCATGAAACTTATGCTTAAATAACCACATAGAACATGTCAACATACTTGTAGTTTACTTTGTAATTTGTTTTCGATCTTTTGCACAACTGGATAGTAGCTTTTGGTTGTGTTTTTATAATTGCAGCTCGGTTCATTGTCTAGCAATAGATGATTAAAGAAGTACGTATCGCTATCCTCTTTACAGTGATATTGCCGTTTCGTGTTATGTGACTATGAGATAAAAGTGCATTATTATGCAATGATTTTCATTCTCCTTGTTTAGGATATCTAAATTGTTATAGTTGTATTTTATTATAAGAAAGTGACATTTCTTATGAGTTCAAAACTTCAAATTTATTACTTAATATGAAAAAATGAAAAATAAAATGTTACACATGCACAGGCATAGAGACTATTCTCCGTTGATTTATATTATTAGAGCACCAAGTACTATGGATTGGTGCCCTTATCGTGCTGCAGAGTGTGCTTGCACATCAAGCCTTTTTACCAATAAAACCAGATCACGAACATTGTAATCTTAAAAGAGTAACACCTCCTCTTGATATCAAGTGGTGCCGGTCGTTGCAAAAGTGTTGCCATGTATCATAAAAAATGAGAAAAAAAAAAAAATGACAAAATAAAATTCGGGACCACTTGAGGTTACTCTGTGAGGTCAGTGTGTCATGAGTTGTGCGTCGTCGACATTTTCCCGGGATTGATAGCACTGATAGTTTTGAAGCGGCTGGGACACCTGGGTGGGAGGGCGTCTCAAGAATTTTGTTGGCAAATAAGAAAGAAAAGTTGTGAAGACTTATAAGTTGATGACGGTTATACTTTTGTTTAAGGCACTAAGTACACTTTTTTATATAATAGTACTGTTGTACTTAAATTTGCCTACCATGTCAACAAAAAACATAATACTAAATTCTCAACATGTGGGGATGTGAACCACGTTTGCACCAGAGGTATATAACTTGGCAAAAAAAAGGTTTTTTCTTTGATCCCAATGTGGGACGGGAAAAATACGTAATTTTCCAAAGAGATATCCAAAGACGGTTGTGTGGAATTGAAAGGGAATAGTAGTAGGTAATATGATGGAATTTTCATGGTCTGGGATTGGCAAGTCATGGCTAACACGACACGGGGTTCGAGAAACAAATACAAATCGGAATTCGGTTCTCCATGGTTTGTCGAACAACGTCGCAAGGAAGTTTTTCAAACGCGCTAAACGTTTATTATCGTTTCGTAGGATAATAGTATACTGGTTTTCAAAACCTGATATTGTTTGTTATCGTAAATAACTGTTTACTATTTAGGAAGGGTAAGGATTCATACTTCCAATTATTAGTGTATAATTAGGCCCAAGCCTGGCTTATGGGTTTGGGTCCATTAGGGTTTTCTATCATTCTACAATGATAGCTAGACACTAACAAGCGCGCTTTCATAAACAATAGAGTGTAGCAAGTCAAATGTACGCTCATGTGAACAAAAGTATAAGTTTATATAGCTCGCAATAACCTTAAAGATGTTTGCAAACAGTAAAATGGAAATATGGAAGTACAGAATTATAAGATGAGCATATGCCATTTCGTGTTTGTTAATTGGCCAATTGAAGCTTAAGATTGTTTATTATGGAAAAGCTATAGATTGAGTTTATTTTAAGTAGTTGGGGTCAGCTTGGTATGGGTTAACTTTTCCCCCTCCTCGGTCTTCGGTTTTCATTGGGCTGGAGTCGGGCTATTCAGGTATCTGATTTTACAAGAGCTTATGGAATTACAACGTTTGATGTCTAATTACCAAGCTTTTTTTCTCCTGGAAGAGAGATTGATGGGAATGTAGTTATATTGTATAAACTACAAAAGATCAGTGTGTCCTCAGAGTTGGTGCGTGAATGAGAAATACCTTAAATTACTATTCCCCATCTCCATTGTCTAACATTATCTCTTTACTACTATGGAAACAAGTCTAGTGCCTATTAGAGAAGTTAACATGTCTCAGTCTGGAAAATTAAGTAACAACAGGATTCCAACAAGAGTTAATTTAGATAATAGAGGAATTGATCTCCATTCGACCCGATGCCCGGTTTGTGATAATGATTTGGAAACAAAAGAGCATTGATTCCTTGGGAATAGTGTAATGGTGCCGCGACAGAAACATGGGTGTGTGACCATTCTAAAATGGTGGAAATGTTTCTTAATACTCAAATGTGACAGATACCTCAAGTTGATATCTGATATCTTCTTGTGAACCTCGCTCAAACCTTATCTCTCCATTCGCGCATACCAAAGTGCGCAGTGATGCTCTGTAATCCACTCCACCCTTTGGATTATTTGGAAGTTTAGATGAATGACGATGTCTCGTCCCACGCAAGACCATCTAGCTAGAAGTCTCATTCTCTCTCGCCTCAACGACGTGAAGCATCTTTCTTTTATTTGGATTTCAAATAGAGCTCGTAATGTGACACTTAATTGGATAGAGTGGCTTTTTAACCCATGTAACTCTCTATCCACCTCCCTGTAATTGTTCGCCTAGCGTCTTGCTAAGCTTCTAATTTTATCGGCCGTTCAAAAAAAAAGTGCTCCTTACTCACAAAAATACCTTGATAATGAAATATGTTGGGTACAAACTCTATATGACCAACCTCAATGAGTTTTGTAAATGAGTTTGGATATCAACAAACTCTATAAGGATATTATGTGGTTAGTAGCTTCTGCTGCTGTGAACGGTTCGTATATCTATACATACGAAAATTATGAATGTTTAGAAGCAGGTTTGGGTGTTTGAGAAAACCAAAACTGAACTAAAAAGTTTGTTTGTCAACTGGATTATAGTTCAAAATCTGAACAGAAACTTGTTTATACAGCATCAACAACTTAAGATTGTACATAAAGTTGGGTTACAATGTCATTTTCAGTAATTCTCATTTTTGATATAATTTTTCTATTTACAACCAAATAGATTCGAGTTTAGAAGAAAAAGACTTTTAAAACCTATTACGCGACTGTTGCTTATTCAACACTGATAACATGCATCCTCACAAATATATAAAAAGGGTTTGATAAATCCATTGAAACGAAGTCCAAGCTTGGATGGTTTAACTATCTGAGTCGAGAACATTCTCCATATCTGCTAGTTTCATGGTTTGTTTAGATACCATCTTATCTAACTTTTATCCCACATCGCTATAAAACATAACTATCTTCATGTTTATAAACCCCTTTTAGACGGTGAACAACATCAAAAACCAATGGACGATGTGGTTGCCCTAATGGATCCACTTAGTGGGTTTGGGCTCAGGAAAGTCCCCGGGCCACTACGCAGAGATGCGGACTTGGAAACGAGTTAAGGCTTGTGGCAAATCTAAGCTGAGACACGTGTGGAGCTATTAGATTTGCTTGAGCTGAATTTGGCCGATTTAAAAACAATCATTCACTTGGTCACTTGTGTGACTAACTGAACGGGGCTTATGATCCATTGGTCTTATCTCTTTTTAGCAACTATTTCAATCCTTCTCTTTTTAGCAACTATTTCAATCCTTCTCAGTTATCATTCAACAAGAGTAGAAGAAATGATCTAAAGGAAAGTAACTCCCAATACGGTCTTTCATGGGTTATGTGTTTCAATATCATCTTCCACGGTGTATGGGGGAGGTTGAGACGTAGACAACCTCACCCCTACCAAAGGTAGAGAGACTGTTTCCGGTTCTACCGAAGGTAAAAAAGAACATCCGGTCTTGCAAGTGGTAAGGATTAAACCTTTGACCTCTATCTCCAAAGACAAATATGTTAACCAATTGATCCACTCTTTTTAAGTTAAGAAAGGATCTGATGCACTCATTTCATTCTCCTTGTAACATAAAACTGCATTTTTTTTCAATTTTTTTAATATGTTTTTTGTTCTTAAGGCAATTGTAAAAACGTGAAAATAATATTTTTAAAGATAGAATATATTACTATAAATGAAAAAAATACACATGTGGTATACTTCACGTAGGGGCGGAGCTAGGATTTTTAATTAAAGAGGTCGGTCATGCTTAACGTAAAAAGTAAGTGATAAATATAGCCTTAAAAATTAATCTATTGTGTTTTCGTTTATTGTTTAAGTTATTCATTTATTAAATAATAAGCGGATTGACTAAGGGTCAACACCCACAAATCATCATCCTATTAACTCTACCCCGGACTTCATGTATTATTAAGGGAAAATGTTGCCAAATAGTAACGAAGTTTGATGACTGTTCCAATTAAGTCACTCAAACTTTAAACTAATCATAAAAATCATCCAAGTTTTAATACTGTTCCATTATTGTGTAATTGTTCAAAAAAACTATCTTTAAAGTATTCATATGTGCATTATTTGATTGTACCTTAACAATAAGGGTATGTTTGATGAAATGTAGCAGTAGCAGTTAGCAGTAAGCAGTAGCTGTTAACAGAAGCAGAAAACAGTAAGCAGTAGCAGCAGAAGCAATTTGTTATATAAAACCATTTGGTTGCATAACATTAGCTATAATCATAAATGGTTAAATGACGTAAAGAGACATATAAACAATACTCATTAATTAATAGATAGGGTCATTATAGTAAATTTTACTCAAAAATGCTAATTAAGATTCTCAAAGCTAATATGAAGAGCATATAGAAAAAGAGCATTTTGGCCAAATCTTAAATGTAAACGCTTTTGCCAAACAAGCTTTAAAATATTAATGCTTAACGCTAAATGCTCTAAAATGCTCCAAAATGCTTGTTGCCAAACACAGCCTAAATGCCCACCCCCTGCATTTCACTAACCCAACCAACTTATGCATAGGTGAAAAGAGTTATATGCTATAATATAATAACCAAGTTTGAAAAGTGTTCCGTTTTAGTCACTCAAACATAACAATTACATAATAATAGAACAATATCAAAACTTTGAGTGACTAAAACGAAACATTTTTCAAACTTGATTATTATTTTATAATCAAAAGAAAATTGCAGTGACTAAATTGAAACAAAACAAAACTAAAAGTTGGTTAATATTTCATGATTTTAACCCTATTTATTAATTAGAGTATTGTGCAAATAAGAAAAAGTTGAGCCTTATATTGGTTGACACTTTTCAAGGCCGCTAATACATTTTTTATATAATAGTGGCTTTAAACGAGTCTACCGGCAACAAGAATACTGAATTCAACACGTGTGAACCATCTGCACCAAGGTATATAAGTTGGAAAATATTGATTCTTTGACCAATGTGGGACAGAACGTAATTTCAAAGAAAATCCAAAGACCGGCTTGTGAAAGGGAATAGTAGTAGTAATATGAAGACTTCATGGTTTGGGATGGCCAAGTCATGGAACACGACAGGATTCGGAAACAAATCGAATGGTTCCATGGTCGAACAAGTCGCGAGGAAGTTTCAAACTAAACGTTTATCATTTAGGCTAAACGTAATGGAAGGGTCGACTAAGGTCGGTCATCCCATGTGGAAGCCATAGAGACGCGTCCCCCCACTATTAGACCGAAGGTCAGTCACTTTCCCCCTAGACCTTTTGATTTGTTGGGTCGGTCACACGACCGAGTAAATGGAGAGTATTTCCATTTCAAAAATGTAGCCGTTTACTTTTATATAAAAAAAATTTACCCTCTTTTTCCCACTATAAATTCAACCTATTTCTACTCATTTTTCACACAATATTTCTTACAATTTATACTACAAAACTCAAACAATGTCTAACAAAAAATAAAACACCCAAATCCCGACGTCAACAAACCGTTCCAACAAATACCGACCCTAACTTTATGTTACACGGTCAATCCCCACCGATTAACTTTACTCACGGCGGAATCCAATACCTTTCCTCACCAAATCCGTATTTCGTTCCTTGGTATACCCAACAAGCGCAAAATCAAATTTATCATCCACAACGAGCATCACCGCCGCCAAGCCAATCTTCTCCGATCTCGGCTTTTAATCTTGACGATGACAATTTCGAACCTTTATGGGCTTCCGCTTCTCAACCGTTCCAACCCTATTCGGAAGGTCCATCCCAACCGGTTGAAAACGACTCTCTCGTCGAGGAAGTTGAGCCCGTGCAACCAAAACGAAAATATACAAGAAGATCAAAACCTACCAAGAAGAATGACAAAGAGTTTGTCGAACAGTGGACCATTGAGGAGGAGATAGCTTTGTGTAAAGATTTCGTAGCGAAGTCGGAGGATAGCGTCGAAAGAAATGGCAAAAAAGCGGCAGGGTTTTGGAGGGAAGTAGCTGAGCACTTTCACGAAGAAATGGGCGAAGACAAAAGAAACTACGATTCTGTTAATTGCAAATGGAAAAATAGTATTCGTCCTAAGGTTAGTCAATTTTGTGATATTTATAATAGTGTCCGAGATAGGCACCAAAGTGGGTCATGTGATAATACTGTCTATCAAGAAGCCGAGCTCGAGTATCGTACTATTTACAATGCTCCTTTTACATTGACTGAATGTTGGAAGATTTTGAAAGACCATCCTAAATGGAAAAAGGTTGAAATACCAAAGTTTTATAAATCCAAAAAATCATCTTCCAAAAAATTGAGGACATCAGAAAACACGTCAGAAGGAAATTCGGATTCAGCACACATTGGCGTTAATCTAAACGATGAAGCAGCTGATTCAGAGGATGTAGAAGCTCAAGAGGTTCATGCACCAATTCCAACCCTATTCGGAAGGTCCATCCCAACCGTTGAAGACGATTCTAGCGAGAAAAACCCAAAAGTTGATTTAAGATAGTTAGTAAGGTTGGTTGAGCGGAGTCTTGAAGGCCGTGGTGTGAAACCAAAACAAAATATAAAGAAGATCAAAACTACCAAGAAGAACGATATCAAAAAGTCGGTCGAACCGTGGACCATTGAGGATGAGATAGCTTTGTGTAAAGCTTGGGTAGCGAAGTCGGAGGATAGCGTCGAAGGAAATGGCAAAAAAGCGGCAGGGTTTTGGACGGAAGTAGCTGACCACTTTCACGAAGAAAATGGAAGAAAAAAGAAGCTACGGATTCTCGTTAACTGCAACATGGACCACAAATAAAAAATAAGATTGTCCTAAGGTTAGTCAAATTTTGTGAGATTTATAATAGTGTCCGAGCATAGGCACAAAAGTGGGTCATGTGATATTACCTGTCTATCAAGACGCCGCGCTAGAGTATCGTGCTATTCTACAATGCTCCTTTTACATTGATGAATGTGGAAGATTGTGAGATCATCCTAAATGAAAAGGTTGAAATGCCAAAGTTTTTAATAAATCCAAAAAAATCTCTTCCAAAAAAATCGAGGACATCAGTCGACCTCTCGAACGTCGATTATTCTATCTTTATCGTTCTATTATCTCTTTAATCGATTCGGTTCGTATCAATTGGTATCAGAGCTAGCCCTACCTTTCGAGGTTCCAACACTCGGAGTGGTGGCCTATGGAGTGGTGGCTTGGACTCAAAGAGGGTGCCAACCGTGACCAACGAGCTCGGAGTGGTGGCCTATGGAGTGGTGGCTTGGACCCAAAGAGGGGTGCCAACCGTGACCAACATAGCCGTGACCAACGAGGACGTTGGTTCTTCAAAGGGTGGGGTATTGTTATGATCCCACATCGGCCAAGTATGGGATTGGTTGATGGTTTATAAAGTCTAGGTGTCCCCTCCTCAAACAAGCTAGCTTTTTGAGTGAGTTCTACACTTGGACTTATGAACCGATACGAGCCTAGTATGGGATAGGTTCGTATCAGACCTCAAGTATTACAATGAAGATCATGATCATTTAACTGGCAGAGCTTTATCTACGGCGTTGTTTTTGAAGAAAAAAAATCAAGGAGCGTTGGAATTTAGACTATTAGTTTTTAGTTTCCGTATTTTAATTTCAGTATTTGTATTTCCGTATTTTAATTTCAGTATTTGTATTTCGTATTTTAATTTCCGTAATTTAATTTCCGTATTTTAATTTCAGTATTTGTATTTGTAATGTTTTAATTATTTATTAATGTAATGTTTTAAAAAAAAATTGTTCGGTGTTCCCTACGGTCACCACTACGTGTGTTTGGTCACTGTGTGGTCTAAGAGAGAGAAAGCTGAGTTGGCGCTGACGTGGCGGTGTCCTCTGCGGTCACCACTACATTCGGTCTTAAATGACATTATTGTATTTTAGATGAAGCATAATGAGTATTCTGAGATAGTACATTAAGCATAAATAGCTTTTACCCTATCTCTTAATGCAATTCTTTATAAGTAAAGCTCACTAAACTTATAACCACCAATTGCTTAACTTTGATAAATAAAAATGCTAACTATTTTCACTATTAATAATTTAGATGTTTTACTTTTAAAAATCATATCTCCACT
>BQNB010161634.1:0-10460 GCA_026074375.1 Tanacetum coccineum | reverse complement strand
TCTCTCTAGAAAGACACTTTCTCTCTAAGACTAATTAGCCAACCCATCATCCATTACTTGTGTTATGATCTCTTGTATTATACAAACTTTAATATTTGATATTATGGCATCAAAGGTTCTCGATAGCTCCATTTGAACGCACAAAGAAGCAGAGAAACAGGTCAGCGCGAAGCTTATTAAAAACCTAACTTCTTTAGGGAAGATAGACGACCCACCTTAAACTTCTCTTGTAGTTTGTTCTAATGGGTGAGCCGAACTTCCCAATGACTAATAATGTCTAGTTTTTAATCATTCAAGAAATCAAGTTTCATAGTTTAATGTCTAGTTAATTATCTCCAAAATCAAGTTTTACACGAAACACATAGCAGGTCACAAGGAACTAAATCTAGGCATGTGAATTAATAGACATTTAATATCATCTTGATCTATAAGTATTAGTCTGTTTTGAATCATATTAGGCATATAACAAGTCACATGGAAAACATATATGAATATACACAGACTAAAAGAAAGATGATATAAAAGCAAAATAAACATGTAATTATTCGAGTTCTCATAAGAGTCTTCCCCAATTAGAGAACCATAAGACCCTCACCGGGTTTTCATCTTAGTACCTAGATCGCCCCCATGCATCATATAATATGATTGAGTAGGTCTTATGGCCGGATTAAGGAAACAAAATCAAACTAAATAATTAAAAGATCTACTTTCCTTATTTAAAAGATTTTATTAACTTATTTAAAACAAGATCTTTTAATCAAATAATTTGATTCACATTCCTTTTAAACTAGATTTAAAATGGTAATGATATCACCTTAAATTAAAATATTAATTTACATTCCATTTTAAACTATATTAAACAAGGAATGATATCAACTAAATCAATTAACTTATTAACTTTCTTTTTTAAACTTTATTAACAAATTTAATAATATCTGTATCTAGTTATTTATTATTTATGGCAATGATTTGCATATCATTGCCATAGTTTTCAACAATAAATAAACTTATTTACGAAGCAGATCTAGCGTGTTTAATTAATGTGTAACTCATAACACCAAACGAGTTGGCTTATGCCACCGTTAGGATTTATTAACTAGTTAAACCATTAACTATGAGTACATAGCGGATGGATCTAGTTTTAGTATTACAAATTAACACTTAAAGAAAGTAGAAGTTTACTTACCTCTTGATCATGATCTTGAAAATGTAGTAGTTAAATTACCACCTCTGCAGTTGCTCACAAAACATGTCCACCAAGTATGATTAGATGCTAGTCTAACCTTCACGAATCTTACATCTTGTGTGCTTTCCTTCCTTGAACCGAAATCCAAAACCCTAGTTAGGGTTTATACCAAATTCAGTTGGACCGATATTCAAACCAACGAAACCTTAGTTTGGTTTTGCTTGTAGTCTACTAGGAGAACCAAATAAACCAAACCCTTGTAAACCTTGCACCTTCTTCAAACCTTGTGGGATACTAATCGCACCTAGAAAAACCCTTTTAGGGTTTTACCAAAATCGAACAAGTGAAAAGTGGGTGAACCAAAAATCCCTTGGGGATTATTCGGCCGATTATAAGAGAGAGGGGAAAGGATAAATCTCTTGGTGATTTTTAGGGTTTATGATGAGTTATTAATGAGGTTTAGGGTAGGTGTTTATATAAGCTCCCAACCCTAAAGCTTTGAGAACAAGATAGGTATCTTTTTTCCATAATTATCACAAATCTCTCCTTCCCTTATCTCTAAATTGGCTCCAAAACCTTTCTAGAACACCTGTAGGGGCCGGCCATAATATGCCCACCCTTAGAGTTTGGGTTTTTCCAATTTAGTCCCTTGGTTTTATAATTTAAATATCCGTTAAGTAAGTTATTACAATTAACAGTAACTAACGACTATTTAAATATATTTCGTGAAGTATAAATCATACTCTTCGTGTCTTAACGTGTGTGTCCCCAATAGGCTCACGTATTTCCAATCGTATAACATGCAGAACCAACTACCATATTCCAACAAGATCAAGAACCAGTCTTACCATTCCACGATACTTCACTGTTACTTCACTAGATCTAAATCATTTCCATTTTTGTCAAACTTTACACAATTATGCTACCTCCTATTACTAGATTCTGAATTGACACTGCTCCTTCCTGAGTCTGTAAGGTCAAGCCGATCACCTCTCGATGAAAGCAGATTTGTTGACTTAAGTAGCATGCCTAAGACTGAAGAACTAGTAGCTCTCACAACTGCGTCTGTAGACCGACTTCCTTTACTTACTAACAATCCGAATACCTAAAGATAAAGAAAAACATACTTTATCATTTGGTACAAAAATGAAAATATTCACCCATGTTGATTCTGGAAAAAGTAACTTCTGGCAGCAAAATATCAGTTTGCTTTTACAAAGTCCATATTTTGACTGCCTCCTAGTTCCCTGCCCCTTTAAAGTGGCTATACAAATCTCTAATTTGGTAACATAAATAAATCAATAATACAACCAATTTATGTTGTTGTTCATAAAAAAACAATTTATACTTCTTGAAATATAAAATAATAAGAAAGAAAATGAATTACCTGATAATAATAAGCCGCAAAAATGTGTTGATCATCTGTCGAAGCAAGCATGCTGCTGGATAAGTAAATGGCAATTACCTGGATAACAGGCCAAGGAGCATCAAAAGCCTAGACAAACGTGAAGATAAGTCAGCTTTAGTAGATAGATGATTAATGTCTATTTACAATATTCATTTCAACTATAAATTTAAACCTGTATTATTGATGCCATGTAAGTATCAACTCTGGAAGCCAGATGGTGAATGAATTGCCTTGCTATGTCTCTAAGAAAATCTTGATATTCACTCCTAAAATAAATAAAAGTGGTACATTAGTTGCATAGTAGTGACTTTAAAAACATGAAATATAGAAAGGTATGCTATTTTTACTGTATTTACCAATATATACTTGTGATCAGATATGAAATGGTATGTGTAAAGGAGGGAGGTCAAATCCTCTATTACCATGAGGGGAACCACTTGTTTGATAGTATTTTGTTTGATGACCAAAAAACATTGTCATCAGGGAAAGTAAGAATCGAAGAGCCAAGAGAAGAGATCCCTTGAGGATTAGAGGTGGCAAGATGGACAGGTCGGATAGCAGGTCAAAGTAGGTTTGGGTAGAAAGGGGACACTTCTTATTACATTTTGAAAGTGGTGGGGGTTAGGTTGACTTAGAAACACTCTTCTTCCCCCATCTTTAGAGATTTATAACTAATTCCTATGTTAATTATATCATTGTGACTACGAATCCGATTTTAAGACGATAACAATTTAAAATATGGAATAATAAGATTAATTATAGTTTAGAATGTTTTTTTATGTCATGCTTCGATGCTTAATTCCTAGTCTCATAATATTCATACTTTTCTAGTATGAATTTAATCTATTATGAATGAATGGTCCTTTATTATTATGGGTGATATGAATGCATTATGTTTTAGGTGGCTATTTCTTCTCTATATCTATAATTAGCCTTGTATACAAATGTCGAGATATTGCTACTTGTTAGAAATTTTTCTTGCACTTGTATTTCTAACTCGGTTTTGTAGCAAAATCCCATAAGCTCGATCCCTTGGTACCCCAAACGATGGGGAGTATACATCTAGGGGGAGTCTTGGCATCGTCGACTTCTTTCTTCTTTTCTCGACGATCAACCTTTTGGATTCGACACAAAAGGGGAGAAATAAATCATAACTCGTTAATAACTTGCAAAATTTATTTTTATCTAACATGAGTTTATATTTTGTCATCATCAAAAAAGGGGAGATTGTTAACACAAATAATGCCTAAAAACGTTATTTATATTTTTTGACTCCTCTACGTTTTGAATATAACAAAATGTAAAAACGTCTACGATAAAAATAAACGTTTATGTGTTATTAATCGTAAATTTCTATTTTGACGTAAATCACTTAAGGTATGAATAAACAAATCATTAAACATAATTAGTGATCAAGAAAATATTTTTTCTTAAACCTTACATTTCTATAAAAATGTATTTTTATAAAAATAAAAATATACACAATATTTTTTTATATAAAAGAAATGTTTTAATTAATTATAAAAATTCAAATCTGATTTTCCTCCCAAAATGGAAGGTTACACACCAGATTTAACCTTCTCCACTAAAAGACAAAAAAGAGAGTGTATGCCTAGGGGCGGCCCCCTCGATAGGTAGGACGGCTCCCATATATATCTGGGACCGCCGAGACCGCCAACAGGAGACGTTGGTTTATCCTGGATATAAATACTGTACTATTCTCTGCAGAAAAACATACCTCTTAGTACGAATTTTTTAGATAACTTTCTCTTACTAAAACCTTCTTTCTCTTTCTAAATCTCTTGATGACTAACATAATTTAATCTTGTTTCAAGTGATCCAAACTCATCTTCTACCTTTTCCTTCTTCTATCAAGTGCAAAAGAAGAACACTCGTATTCGCCAAGAAATGAAGTGTTATAGATTAGTGATTTCTCCTCTCTTCTTCTAAGATCCAAACCTCTATTTTCTTGATCATGTGTTTGTGTGTAATTTTAGATAGTGTATAAATCTGATTTTGTTAATCATGTGTTGGTTAGTAGTTTAGTCCTTAGAATACATTGATGAAGTGGTATATTGGTTCTAGCTAAGATTAGGACTCGACATTTAGCTTAGTGTCGGAAAACAACGTAAGCGATGTGTAAATAGTTTTCTCAGCCTAAACGGATCTTGTTGACATAGTAAAATCTCGAGTCGGATACTCGAGGAGTGAAGTAGGGCAAAGAAGAGCTTTGTAGCCGAACCACTATAAATCTCGGTGTTGTGGTTTGATTGTTCTATCTCTTACCTTTTATCATTTACGTATTCCTTATATTTATTGTTTGTATTGTGATTGTGTTGCAAGTAGTTAGATACATTGGTTGTTCATATTGTAAGTTGATCTTGCATATATTTAAATCTAGTGTTTTTATAAGCAAAGTTTTTAAAACGTCAATTAACTGGTAAACTATTCAACCCCTCCTTCTAGTTTCCACAACTTAGGTGTCAGGCATAGCATGATTCATGAACTTATCATGAATGGGGTGGTATCTATAGAGTTTTTGAGGTCTTAACAAAACTTAGCTGATCACTTGACGAAGGGATTGGCTAGAGACTTGGTTTTAAAGTCTACTGAAGGGATGGGTTTAAATTCCAACTTAGTCACTAAATGCTAGGACACCCAACTCCATATTAAGGAAACTTGGTAGTTAAGTTCAATGTGGAAATATGAACGCTTAATGGACTGAAGCATATGTTTTACAATCATCCCAAGGATGTGCTTGGAACCTGCTGAAAAAGAGGATGAAATATTTACTTCTTAATGATTAATTTCTTTAAAAAAATGCTTAGCATGAGCATGAATAAAGAGAAACCACCTATGTAAATGTTGAGGTTTTGCCGCTTTAGGGAGCATGGACTTTGGCTCTTACAACATTTATAGATTGGATATGGACACATGACTTGTATAGTGTCAGGAGTTTTTAAGTGTTTGAAAACTTATGTATATTTCATCTTCAGGTATTCAAATGGGTTGAAGGGTTTAATTCTTAGAACACCCTGATTCTCGAATATTTGAACGTGTAATTTACTAAGATGGAAATTCAATCCTCATGACATTTTCATTTATGCACTTGTTTTCTTAATGTTCAATTGCAAAGGAAATGTACTAAATTAGGGAAGATTGTTGGAAATTTAGTGTAATTGTGAGAATCGGGTCATACTTGGAAATAAGTTTGGAGGTACGGAGTGTACACCCATCAAGTCACTAATTTTCCCTGACTCTTTTAATGGTTAGATTAAATAGGTGGTTACAAACATTTAGGTGGCAGGTTTTATTATATTAAATGTTTGTAACAACTTTTGCCTATTTAAGTGGCAGGTTTAACTGCAATAAATGACCACATTTAATTTCGTCATGTAATCACTAATTCTTAAATTATAGAAGATAATTATGAAAGAGATTAATTGGCCATTAATCTCTCATTAATTTCATTGACTAAGTTTTGAGTATTTCCCTTATAATTAGGGATCATAATTGCATGGAAAACACACAGAAAACATAAACACTTAAAAACAAAAGGGTTCTTGATTTGTACCTAAAACAAGAATTGCAGCTGGTTTTATCCCAAGGAGGTATTCATGATACCCAGGCATAGGGTCGAATAATCTTCTTTGGAAAGTTATTACACGACTTCAAGTGATATCCGGTAACCATCTTGGTAATTAGCTAGGTTATTGATTATCTTCACCTTGTTCTGGGCCTACAACAACCAACACCTCCGACTACTCACTCATTCGTACAGTGAAGGGTTCAAGCCTCTGTATGTTTTACATGTAAAGCTTACCATTTATTGGTTTTTAAAAGTCATTGATTAGACTACATTTTGTTAACGGGAATTTTACTAAGTGTAGCAAACTAAGTGATCATGCTCAAAGTGATGTAAATATTTCTACACGACTAATGAAAGTAATGAATTCCCTTCAAATATCTTGTGTCGTTATTACAACAAAGATTTGACTCACCAAGTACTTAAAAGTTTCAACATTCGAAAGGATGTCGTAAGGCCACACATGAGCCTTATTTCGATTGCTTAACATCTATTGAATTCACGTTAGCTTCCCAAAGGTCTTCGTTCGAAACCTTTTGGGTTAAAATGAAGCGAGTCGCAACCCTTTGTTACAAGCAAATAATTGCTTGAATAGCTTAGTGTACAATTCGCAAATTCAATAAGGACACACTTGAGCCTTAGTTTGTGAAAATATAAAGTATAACAATTATTAACCCAATAGTTGACAATGCATAAGGGGTCAGACTATGGTCCCCCATAAACTTCCCCACAAATAAAAAAGAAAGGGTCAAAGATTCAACAAATTAGTTAATCAGTTAATGATAGCAAAAACTAAGGGGGCTACGATCTCCATAATATTAAAACCCTACAAAGGGGACAGAAATTAAAATTAGTCACAGCACTGAGCAAGCATAAAATTTTCAAGGCGGCCAACACGAACCGCCAGAGCATAAAGATAAATTGTTTTAAGGCCGAAGCCTGAGAAACAACCAGACAAATTGTTTAAAGGGTACATCCTACCCATGGAACCAAATCACCACCACATGGTGGCCTTCCAACTACAAAAGGATGAGGCATAGGCTTCAATGTAGGAGCAGAGGATGGAGTGACTTTTTGAGAAGGAGCTGACGAAACCGGAGCATGAGTCTTTGTTAGAGTCAGGCGGCGAAGAGACTTCGGATTCTTGGAAAGAAGGGTTGTAACTGATGCAAAAAGGTCTACTGCAACTTCTAATAGGAATGGAAAGGTAACAGCAACAAGGCCATTACCGGCCTTCATATGTTCCTTCTTATACGTGGGCCTATAACCTTTTACCTTTTCTAGATCGAAGGGTTCCTTCATGTTCGCGACCTATTCTAAGCACACCTACCGTAGAAGACGGCGAAGGACACGAGCTTTCCAACAAGCATAGCCATCTCGTCACTATGCACTAGCTCCATGGAAACATATGGTATCACCTTAGAAACCACCTCTGCCCTATCATATTTTACAGCTTTAATTTCTTGGCGGAGCAAGGCCTCAACAGCCTCCAGCTTACCCTTCTTAGCCTCCAAGGTAGCAACCTTCAACTCCAAGGGCCCAAGGTTCTCCTGGTAGCTAGACCATTTTTGGCTCTCTAGCAACATCCTATCCATGCTAGCCTTATGCTCCTTAACCTCATCCAAACGAGACGTGATTTTTTGACGAAGAACATTAACAACACGATTCTTATAAAACTCTTCCATAGCAGCTTCACACTTGGCTTTAAGCTCTTCACAATCTTTGTCCATGGCTCTTTCCCTTTCCTTAAGCACCTCACATTCTCCCTTCATTTGGTCAACTATCTTCAATAGCTCTCAGGCCCATCAGTTAACAGCATTATCAACCATGGCCTGCCTGGCATAGCAGCGATCATGCAGATCAAGCATCTCGTCCTTCACCTGGTTGTTAAGATAACCCCTCTAGGCCAGAGGGGTAATGTTTGAGATCAATAAATGACAGTCAATATCAGTTTGCAGCTCTGAAGCATTAGCAAAGCCTGCAAAGATAGGGTGTAAACAAAAGAAAAAATAAAGGGAAACATGAGCACAAGACTAGGAATTAGCAGTTACCTTCTTTATCATCAAAGATAGTTAGAAACACGGAGGACTCAGCCTTAGCAAGAGAAGACTTCTGGCGGGTAAACCTTGAAGAGGAACCAGCTTGAACTAACTTTTGCTTCACAGGAGGCTTCTTGGAACCCTTTGTTCTACACCTCTGACCTTTCATCCTTGCGGCTATACTGCCACTGCTAGTAGCAGGCATCTCTTCTCAAACCGGAGAGCCCCTAGAGTCTGCAGTATTCTCAACCAACTGCTCTGAATTCACGCTGCGTACATGCTCTACCTCAAGGAGAGGAGGTTCATTATTGATAGAAGCAGATGGGAAACCATAAACGAAACCAGGAGAAGGCTCACAGGAAAGGAAAGTTATCTCTTCAGCAAACATGAAATTCCTGAAGGCCATTTCTTCAAGACTAAAGAAAGAATCACTTATAAGTAGAAATTAATAAATACATAACAACATCAGAAAAATAAATACCCTTTCCACCAACGAAGATCGCAAGATGCTTCAGACTATGCTCCGAGGATGTTTTAAGACCCGTGAGAAACAAAATAGGATCAAGGAAGGACTGGACATTCGCAGGATGCCTGGCTAAACGGTGGTACATGAGAGTCTCACTGATGGAGGGAGGAATTTTGTGTTTGAAGGTTCTCTTATCCTACCTATTATCCTTTGAAAGGAGCTCCGAGCACTCACTAGTAACGATTGTATCTTGAACATAGAAAAACCGACCTTTACAATTTTTAATAAGGGTTATAAGCTTTTCTAAGATTGTGGGTGATGACATCAAATAACGTCACTTTTATAGCATCATTTATCCCATGTAAATAATCTATTTTATATGATTATTGCAAGAATTGTTACTTAATCGTTTGTATTTGAGAATTGCAGTAATTATGGAGTACTTGATGAAGATTAGCTAAAAGGCACGCATTCTGGATCTTAAATGAAGACAGTTGAAGACTACTGTTCTGACATCCTATACGCCGTATCCATCAAGAAAGATACGGCGTATCTGTGCCTGCACTTCACAAGAAACCACGAAGGAATAAAGATCAATACACCGTATCTAGAAGGAGTCTATACGCTGTATTTAATTTAAAGTAATAAAATATTCTGGAAGATATCAAACGTGGTCCCTACTCTAAGAAACCCCTGATACATCGTATCCAAGTCTTTCAATACGCCGTATCGTTCAAATTTCAGACCCTATAAATAAAAAACCTAAAAATGGGTTTTTAGTGTGCTTGATCATACACAAAAGTCGATTTTCAGAAGACAAGAAGAGCAGAAGAGGTCAAACAAAGCTATCAATTCCATAGGAAACACTTTGTGACTCTTAACTCCTATAATCGTTTTGATTTTTAGTAATCTTTCGTTTAACTCGGTTTAGTTACCATGTTGAATATTACTCTTTATTGAGTACGACGTTGAGGCTAAATGCCTTTGGTATTAGCCATTATTATGAATATTTGAATGTTTGTTTATCTCGAATGCTTAATTTATCGTTGATTGCTTGTTTATGTTTATCAATTTATACTTGTTTACGTGCTTTTGTATGCGACCTATCATTCAATGGTATCTAGTGATACCGACCACGTTAGCCAGATGCTGGGATGGCTCTCCATATAGTGATTTATATATCTAGACCAATAGAATCACAAATAATGACCTATCTTTGCCTTTAGATTAGTGAGCTTAGTTGGACCGGCAGGTGACCCTCGGGATCAACGAGTACGTTCTTAATCAATTGATAAAGACTTGGCCAGTGGACTACTAGTATATAAATTGCCATTAAGCAGTAAGTGTGTAAAGTCTCTATGAGCTAGGGTTTAACAAGATCACCATTGCTTTAATCCCTAAGATAGATTATAATCAGCAAATAGGATGCTTTATGCGGATACGTTTAATTGTGACATAATAATTCTACGTGTCTAGGTCTTAGGAAGAAGTAACGCCTAAGTCTTAAGAATGATATGATGCCTCAAGATAAGTATTCATTGCACTAAATAAACAAACCAACATTCTAATTGGATTAATCATGGTTAATACAGTTTTCTTATATTTGGCTAGACCGCTCTTCTATCTTTGTTTGTCTGCTTGCGTGTGTAATTGTGTTTTGAATTGATCTAAGTCCGGAGTAGGAAGACCTTATTGTGCGTGCTGTCACCCGCCGCGGTCACCGGGGAGACTAGAATAGAAGAGTCCGCCGACTCTTTCTAGAAGATTGAAATAAG
>BQNB010161633.1:0-14659 GCA_026074375.1 Tanacetum coccineum | reverse complement strand
CTCTCTACAATTCTTCCTAGTTTCTTCCTTATTTTCTTGTTAAGGTTAATGAAGTGAAGTGATCAAAGGTTACCGACAGAGTTGAAGCTTTTGATGATCACCCGCGATCTTGAGATCGAAGTTGGCATGCTTAAGAGCCCAATATGCCTTATGTTCTAGTTTGATGGGTAAGTGACATGCTTTTCCATAAACTAACTTGTAGGGAGTGCATCTAATTGGAGTCTTGTAAGCGGTTCTAAAAGCCCATAAAGCATCGTCTAGCTTGTCTGACCATGAGGCGCGGTTTTCTCCCACCGTCCTCTCTAAGATTCTTTTGAGTCCACGATTCGTCACCTCGACTTGACCACTAGTCTGAGGGTGGTAAGCGGTAGAAAGACGATGTGTGACACCATATTTAGACATAACTTTATCAAATTTGTCATTACAGAAATGGGTCCCATGATCGCTTATGATAGCTCTTGGTGCACCAAATCGGGAGAAAAGGGATTTCAAAAATTTGACAACTACTCTAGCATCGTTGGTGGGGAGCGCCTTGGCTTCAACCCATTTGGAAAGATAATCGACGGCTACTAGAATATATTTGTTTCCTCTAGACGACGGAAAAGGTCCCATAAAATCAATACCCCATACATCGAAAATTTCACAAACTTGGATTGCATTTTGAGGCATCTCATCTCGATGTGAAATTTTGCCTTGTCTTTGACATGCATCACAAGATTTGATCAATTCGTAAGCATCCTTATAAATCATAGGCCAAAAGAAACCGGCATCAAATACTTTCTGAGCGGTGATATTAGCACTATGATGGCCCCCGGTGGGTCCTTCATGACAAGATTTGAGGATTTCAAGAGCTTCTTGGCCAAATACACACCTATGGATGATTTGATCCGCACATGTACGAAAGAGATAGGGATCATCCCAAAAGTAATGCTTTATATCCTTGAAAAACTTCCTCTTTTGTTGAGTTGACATTCCTTTGATGAGAAAATTCCCCGCGTGGTAATTTGCTATATCGGCAAACCACGGGGTACTTTGATTATCATGAGAAGTCACCGTATTCAATGTTTCAAGAGGAAAGGTTTCATTAATCTCCTTAGGATCAAAAACATTCTCATACGGGTTTTCAAGATAAGAAAGGTGATCGGCTGCATAGTTTTTAGCTCCTTTGGTATCAATCACTTTAAAATTGAACTCTTGGATAAGCAAGACCCATCTAAGCAATCTTGCTTTGGCGTCTTTTTTATTAAAGAGGTATTTCAAGGCGGAGTGGTCCGTGTAAACAACACTTTTGTTTATGATAAGATATGATCGAAATTTCTCAAAAGCGTAAACTACTGCAAGCATCTCTTTTTCGGTTGTTGTATAGTTTGATTCTGCTTCGGTCATCATCTTGATTGCGTAATGAATTGGTCTAAAATGCTTCTCAATCATTTGCCCTAAAACCGCACCTATTGCATAATCACTTGCGTCACACATGATTTCAAAAGGTTTGTCCCAATTTGGAGCAATGAGAATTGGAGCTTCGGTTAACTTCTTTTTTAAAGTTTGAAAAGCTAGAATGCAATCTTTCAAGAAGATAAAAGGAGTGTTTTTCTCTAAGAGATGGGTCATGGGTCGAGAGATCTTTGAAAAGTCTTTGATGAATCTGCGGTAAAAACCAGCATGCCTGAGAAAACTTCGAATTCCCTTAACGGTAATTGGGTAAGGTAGCTTAGAAATCACATCGATCTTAGCTTTGTCTACTTCAATTCCTTTCTTTGAGATCTTATGTCCGAGTACGATACCTTCTTTCACCATGAAATGGCTTTTTTCCCAATTTAGATCTAAGTTGGTGTCTTCACATCGTTTAAGCATTTTTTTCTAGATTAGTGAGGCACGTAGAAAAAGAATTTCCAAAAACCGAGAAATCATCCATGAAGACTTCCATTGTCTTTTCAACCATGTCATGGAATATTGCCATCATACACCTTTGAAACGTGCCTGGTGCATTGCATAAACCAAAAGGCATGCGGCGATAAGAGTTCCGTTGTATGGGCACGTGGGAATGTAGTTTTCTCTTGATCTTTAGGCGTCAATTGCGGATATGAAAATACCCCGAAAAACCATCTAAAAACAATAAAAATTCGGTTGCCGGCTAATCATGTTCTAGCATTTGAATCCATTGATTGGTACGAAAAATGGTCGCTTTACAAAGTTGCTTCGGTTTAACTTTCGATAGTCGATGCAAACTCTCCATCCCGTAACTAATCTTGTAGGCACCAACTCATTTTCTTCATTCTTGACAACGGTCATACCACCTTTATTTGGAACACAATGGACTGGACTAACCCATGGACTATCTGAGATCGGATAAATTAATCCCGCGTCAAGAAGTTTTTCTACTTCTTTATTGATGACGTCGTGGATTTTAGGCTTAACCCTCCTTTGATGTTGGACTGAAGGTTCGTAATCATCTTCTAAAAGAATCTTATGAGAGCAAAACTCTGGATCTATGCCTCAGATATCAGAAAGTTTCCAAGTAATTACTTGTTTTCGGTTTTTTAGAACGTTAACGAGGGAGGTCTTTTCATTTTGGATCAAATCTTTTGAAATTATGATTGGAAGCTTGTTATTTTCCTCTAAAAACGCATACTCGAGATGCAGAGGTAACTCTTTAAGTTTGACTTCGGGAAGTTTATCTTTTGGTTCATAAGAAGAAGGGCGTATTCGAGTGAACTTTTTGGTTTCAACAACTTTAAGATCTTTTTAAATCCGGTTGTGTGTGTGTAGTTAATTCCTTGGTTGGTGGATGTAATGGATTACTGTTGAGAAGTGCTTCGAGAATGAGAATGTCACCCTCGGGATCATAGTACGTATCATTGAAAACTGGCGAAACTGGTTCATCATCGATTGCTATAAAAGCATCGGCTTCTTCAAAGAGTAGAAAATTGCTTTCATCAAAAGGAGTAAGTGTCAGAGATGACGTAGAAACAATCGGATCATAGTACGGAGAATGATTGTTGTAAGCAACGGAATCGGAAAATCCAAGAACTTCTTATGAATAAATTTCACAAGCGACATCGATTAGATCAACTTTCTTCATCGATTCGAGATTGTTGTATGAAATGGAAGGCGCATCACCACACTTAAGGGTTAAAGATTGATCATCATTCCTAAGAGTAATCTCTCCTTCGTAAACATCGATTAAAGCATGAGCCGTTCCTAAGAAAAGTCGCCACGAGTATCATCGGTACCGAGGACTCGGCTATGAAATCAAGAACAACAAAATCGACGAGAAAATAAAACTTCCCTACTTTGACAAAAACATTTTCGGCGACACCGGTTGGTTTGGAAATTGTACGGTCGGCTAACTCTAAAACCATTTTTGTTTCGGTAAGACCTGAAAATCCAAGCTTTTTCCAAATGGAAAGAGGCATGAGATTAATGCTAGCCCCTAAATCGGCAAGGGCTAGATAATTATCAAATTCTGAAAAATCACAAGGAATTAGAAATCGGCCTGGGTCACCTAGCTTTTCCGGAAGCTTTTTAAGGACGACCGTACTACAATTTTCATTCAACGCGTTTTGGTTAATTCGATCAACTTGTCTTTGTTATTTAACATTTTCTTAAACATCGACGCAAACTTTGGCATATGGATGAGAGCATCCGCAAAACTAAGCTCAAAATGAAGGTTTCGAAAGATTTCCATAAACTTTGAAGAAAGAATGTCATCTTTTTCACGAATCTTTTGTTTGTTGAGTCTCTGATGGGCAACCCCCAACGCTAACTAAGGAAATAATAGACCACTAAACACACCCACACCCCCTCACCACCCACTAAGGAAAATTAGGTTTGGCTTTGTTAGAAACGAAAGAAGGCTCTTCGATTGGTTCTTTGTCTTTGGTTTGTTCTTGGACAAATGGAGGAGGTTGGATGTCTATGGTGTCGTGGGTAGATCCGATCCTTTCGTTGCCTCACTATTCCTTTTCCAAAAAACCCCAAAAAACCCGGGGAGGCAGGTGGAATCGGAGGTCCATCGTATGAAACACCACTACGAGTCGTAATTGCCTTGGCTTCATTTCTTGGATTTGGAATGGTATTGCTTGGTAACGAACTTGAACTTGAAGTTTGGTTGGTGTGATAGCTTTGCATGAAACTGAGCATCATCTTCTGAAAATCATCTTGCTTCTTTTGAGAATCATTGTAAACTCTTTGAAAATCATTTTGGTTTCTTTGAAAATTATCCAACTTCATTTGGCAAGTTATTATTGTTCGCATCATACCTTAGCATAACTTTCAAAATCCGTTTTAGACACACCTTGAATTTGTGAAACGGGAGGTAAAGCTTGATTAACCAAAGGTTGATTTGTTGGTGGTTGGTATGGTGGGGCTTGATAAATGGCTCCTTGATTGTTTTGGCGGTTTGGGTTGAAATTTCCTCCACGGTTTTGATTTGAATTAAAATTGTTTCCTTGATATCGGTTTTGGTTGTTTTGAACATTCGGTTGATTGAAACCCGGTGGTCTTATTTGGTTTGCCAAATTAGATGGTTGGTTTCTTTGGAGAAAATTGCCAACGGCTGCGGTTTGTTGAAATTGTTGGATGTTGTCATGAAAAACGGGAAAATCATTTCCACCTCGAGTTAACGGACAATGGTTAAAATTGTGATTCGATCCACACGTAACACATACTTCCTCAACCGCTTTGATGGGTGCGGGAGTAGTAACAACTAAAGCTTTCATTTCATTCATCATTTGTTTCATCTTAATAGTCATCTTATCCTCAAGAGAAGCGGCTATTTGTTGCATATCGAAAGAATTATTAGAAGGTGAAGAAGTAGAAAGAGGAGCATCCGTACTCACTCTTGAATCATTAGCACGACTTCTTGAGTAACAAACTTTTGACTTGCTTTCAATAATCGCTAATCCTTCTTGAGGCATCTTGTCTAAAAAATTGCCACCCGCGGCGGAGTCTAAGGCATCTTGATCGTTGGAATTCAAAGAATTGTAAAAAGTATCGAGTTGGTGTAGTTCCGAAAAGCCATGGTGAGGACATTGACGAAGGAGTCCTTTAAAACGTTCCCATGCTTCATTGAAGGTTTCGTTTGGTTCTTGGAAAAAATTGGTGATTTTGTTTCGGAGATAAGTCATTTTTGATGGTGGAAAGAATTGGTTTATAAATTTTGAAACAAGATCGTCCCATGTGAGAACTTGATTCTATGGAGGTTCTGTGTCTAGCATCTCGAAGGATTTCAACGTCTAGAGAAAATGGGGGAAAAGCAAAAGCTTTATCGAAGTGTTCGGAACTTCGGGGTGTCTAAACGTTGAAGTAACCTTGTTGAAGAATCGAAGGTGATTGTGAGGGTCTTGTCTACCCGTAAACTTATTACTTTGCACAAGATTGATCAAAGGTTGTTTAAGCTCAAAATTGTTTGCATTTATCGGTGGAACAACAATAGCATCTTCATACCCCTCGATGGGTGCTTGTAACATTTGGGCACACTCGTTCGTTTATCGGGCCATGTTGCAAAAATGTTTTGTACGTACATTTTGGTTCTTCTAAATCAAAATTTTCAACAACAACCGGAGGAGTTTGTTGTTGACGACGTCTTCTGATACGATTGATACCTTAGGAGCATAAAGAAAAACTAAAAATCAAAAGCAAAAACTTTACACTATTTTTTTGATAAATATTAACTATGAATTTTAACGGTTACACGAAAGAGACTTAAACCAAATAATCAACTACTTCACGGTAGCTCTCAAAAATTGCTTTTTAAGGTGAGCCGTACTTCGTAGAGACACAAATGACAAGTGTTAAATCTTTAGCTCGATTTGGGAACCAACAAGTTCACCGGAATTGATTATGATAATACCTCCGTTGAGAGTATTATATTTTGGTATTTTTTACCGATTGGTGACTTTTATTTATTAATTAAAAAGGAAGCTTTTTTTATATTTTTGATTTTTCTATTTTTTTTATCTTTTACTTATACTAAAAAGAAAAGGAAAATATTTTTACTTTTTTATTTTTTAATGATTTTTTTGGATTTTTGAATTATAAAACAAGAATGAAACTTTCAAGGGTGAAAGGATCTTCAAACCAAATAAACTAAAAACGAAGGAATCTTAAACACTAGTCCCCGGCAACGGCGCCAAAAATTGATGTTGAATTTTAATACACTATAAAATATACGATTATATAAACCTTAGAAGCAAATATTAAGAAAATTTCCTAAGGAAATTTCACTCTCAAAAATATATATAATATAATATATAATACGTATATTAACGGATAAATATGATCACCCGGGTCGTTTCCCCAACGACTAGTGAAATTGAAACCTCGTTTAAGCTTGGATTATGATTTGAATAAGAAAATAGATGATTTTGATATCTATGACTACTAAATAAAAAGCAACAATTAAAATTGAAAATTAAAGGCAATTTAAACAATTAAACAAATACAGAAAACAATTAAACGTGACAAAATAGACTAAAATTTAAACCCTAAAATTGCAATCTAAGTTTCTAAAACTAAATTAGGATAAAAGAAAATTTTAAGAAATTTTTTTTTATATTCTATTCTTAAATTTATTATGAGTTAAAAACTATCTAAATCTAATTAAATCCTAAAAATTATAAAAAATAGCAAAATAATTGAAATTATATTTCTCCTAAGTAAATAAGTAAAAAGAAAATTTTAGAAAAAAGAATTACTATTTTTGGCTTTTTAGATTTAAAGATATGACTTTTCTAAAATTTAAACTAATTAAAAACTTTAAAAGTAATAAAAAAAATTAAAAATATAATCCTAAAAATTTTATAAAAATTAAACTAAATAAAGAAAATATGCAGAAATTTAATAAAAATAAAAGCCCTAATTTTTACTTTTTATTTAAACCTTAATTAAACTAATTAAAAGCTAAACCCTAATTACTAATTTAAACTAATTAAAATTAATTAAACTAACTATTTAACTAACTAGGGACTAACAATGCAAAATCACATAAAGGTCCTAACAGGAAAGATAACTAAACTACGGACCTGGGGACTAACTGAGAAACTTTAAAGTTGCAAAACCAACCCCTGAGACCAAGCCCGGCTTCAAACTAAGTCCATTTTAAAACTTAAAAAATAAGATGAAACTAAAAAGTGCTTTTCAGCAAGAACTTAAAGAAGCAAAGTTATAAAATAAGCTGAGGTGAACAATTTTAACAAAAACACTTAGGGCTGAAATCCACTAATAAGCTCTATAAGAGCTTATCAATAAGCTGATTACAGAAACAAGTGGTTTTCTCAAAGTTTTACTAATTAAGCTATAAAAAGCTCAAAATAAGCTCAAAATGAAAAAGGAAAGATGTTTATATTAGCTTATAACTTGCTTAAGCTAATTCAGAAAAGAAAAATAGTAGCTAGGGAACTCTTTAAGCTACTAAAAAATGGATCATGAAAAAAGCAAACTCACGAGATTAAGCAAATAGTACAAAAAACAATTAAGCTTGTAAAAGCTCAATAAGAAATTGGACTAACGTGCTTCGGACGGACTTAAGCACTACTAATAAAAATATCTATTTAATTATAAGAAAAACACCTTAGCTAAAATAAATTTAAGAAACTAGCTTAATTTACCTATTTTTTATATTTTTGGCTGTTTAGCTGTTTTTTACTGGCAAAATCTAAGCTAGCCAAATGAAGTTGGAAATGGAATATATAGCAGTGACAGGATCTAAACCTATTAGGAAAAGGATAACAAATCAATATAACTAAAACTTAGCTTCTAGATCCTATAAATACTATCCTAAAATGAAAATTAAAGATCAGCAGTACTAACTGATGTTAGTACTGCTGGTGCAATTGGTAATTCTACAAAGACCAAAATGCAGCCAAACCTAAGAGCTTTTACTGCCTTAAACTTACTCAATTGAGTGAGTTAAGACCAAATTTAAGCACACACAAGCTAAAGGGAACCTAGAATAAGAATAAGCAATCCTAACTTTGAACTAAAAGTGCCCTGGTGCTGGAACATGCATAATAAGCCACAAATTCATTTAGATTAAAATCTAGAAACTCAAACCTTTTTAAAACTTGATTTCTTATTAAAACTCAGCTGACCAAAGTGTTTTGCCCAAAAATATTTGACTTTTATTGGTCAAACTTACTTATGCCAAACACCCCTTTACCATTTTGACAGAAATGATTTTAAGCTTAGATTGCAAATCTAATTAATAAGTACTAACTACCAGATAAAAACTAGCTTATAACTAACTTATTAAGCATAAACTAACAACTGGATTTAGCTAAAACTTAAGATCTAAGATTATACTAAATTTTTTAGTGTTTTTATGGTTTTATGACAATCTAAATATTAAACTAATGATCTATATCTCTTAAGCTAAAAACAGATTACCTAATAAGTCTAATAAGCTAAATGAAATTCAAATAAGCACTAATAAGCATACAAAATAAGCAAATAAGCAGTTCTAGGCTATTAAGCAAATTATCTTTTATTAAGCTAGAAATTATGAAAAGTAACAAAAGAGAAAGAAAGTTACCTCAAGATCCCAGCTAAACAGGGATCTATAAGCCCTTAGCAGAGCTTAACCAGAGCCTAAGCTTATTGCTTAAGCCCAATAAGCTTTGTTTCAAGCTTATTTCTTATGATTTCCTAAATGTTGCCCTCAACTCTAAACCATTCCTTCATTAATTCAATCTCCAGCAACAATTTCAGAAGTTTAAAGAGTGATAAGAGCTTATGGAGCTTATACTAGTTTAATTGAGCTTATAAGAGCTTAAAGGCATAATTTGAGATATCAAAGCTTAAATTTAAAACAAATTTATATCAAAGCTTAAATTTAAAACAAATTTAAATGAAAACTAAGCTTATATTGATGACAAAATTTCAGATTACAATACTTGAGAAGACAAATTACAAGAGCTAAATTGTTGAAAGAAAATTACATTTAAAAAAAAAACTACATAAGCTAAATAAGCTAAAAATTACAAGAGAGAATAAAGAATGTTTTGTGTTTGTGAGAGGTTGAGGCCGTATTATAAGTTGTTGAGACAGATTTTAGCACTAAGCTCCTGCTGCACGCTCCTTTTCATCTGAGCCATCCAATCAAGCAATCATTGAATCACCCTTTTGAGCCGTTAGATCATTTTTGTGTGATAGAGGATTGCCAGCGTGTCATTCTTTGATGTGACATGTTGTGCTTCTTTTGTGAGTAAATTAGCACAAAAACCCATCACTATGTGTGCTTTCACCATTGCTGACGTATGACTTGAGCTTGAGTGAGGTGCTTTGATCCTTTGATTTGACTAATCTGTCCTTGCAATCTTGTTAGTGAGCTCATGAATTGACCAATAAAGCCCTCAATTTCCATTTGCCCCTTGTTTTACCCTGGCTAGTGAAAACGAGAGTGACGATCTGGGATGAACTAGTAAAAAAGGGACTTCGCGCCTTTTTACAATGAAAACGGGTAACAATTTTTTAACTTTGGGTTAATTGAATTGGTCCTTGTGTTTGCATTTCTCTTTTTATAGTATAAATTAAGTTTGGAATGGTGCAAGATTGGTCCCTGTGGTTTATAAAAGAGTAATGGGCTATGGTTTTGGGCTTATGGATCCGGGTGAGGCCCATTTAGGCTTAGGGACCATTTATGGACTTTTCTGAAAGTTGAGGGGCTTAAATGGAATATTTTGGGTTTTGTTCCATTTTTTTCGGTCTTGTGACTGTTGTTACATGATTTTGACCATTTTACTGTGGGTTTGACTTTTCCGGCTTCGACTTTTGATTCTTTGGCTTCACTTTTTGTACTCTCTGATCTGTGTCGTGCTTCCCGTTTTTGATGTTTCTGTGATTTTGATATATCCGTTCCTACACTGCACAAAACACAAATTCATGCTTTATTTTTGCCATTTTTGATTCCGTTTTGGGTTTAATTCGCGTTATTTTTAGGTTTAAGGATATGGTGTATTTTCCATTATACACCTCCCAAAATAGCACTATTTCTTTATTCACGAGTCTTGTAGCTAGACTCGAAGTCACACGTCCTTACGTGACTTCTCCTTTGTCATCCATCATCTCCTTTTCTAACCTCATTAAATGCCTAATTTCTCTCCTATCACCTTCGTCTTGCTTGTACTCATCTCCAATGAGTAAACTTTGATAGTAGTGTGTCCTTTCATGGCCAAATTTTTCTTCATAGGCGGACGAGGGTATGGAATCGGTGCTCAAACCCATTAGTCGTGTTAGCTCAAATACCTCCATGGTGTGAGGCATTTAAAATGTGATTTTCTCGTCATTCAGTTTAAACATGACCGTTCCTTCTTCTTTATTGTAGACAAGGTCGGTTTCATCTATGAAGGGCCTTCCAAAAGCCATTTCTCCTAGGTGGCGATCAATAATGCTAGTGGTATCTTCCAATATCATAAAGTCGCATTCGTAGGTAAAGCTTCCTATGAAAATTTTTAGACTTCTTACTCTTCTTATAAAGTTGCTAATTTTATTGAGGTTTGACGGTTTCTGCCTTGATCCAAGACCATATAAGCATCGATCTGATCTATATTGATGCCTAGACATGATTAATTGATTGGTGATTCTAGGTTATGGTAAGGATGTCTATGAAGAAGTGTCGAGCGTTCCGATCATGCAGGAAATTTTGATGTTGTTCAGGCTTTCGGCTCTTATTCTTGCTTTTACCTACGGGGGTCGAGGATTCTTTAATAGCCATTCATGATGTGTTAATTCCTCCATAGTTGGGAACGAGTTAAAATATTTACCATCTTCATCCCCTTCCTCGTCTTTGAGTATTTCTTTAACTTCCTCATCAGTTTCTACTTCACTTTCTTCTTCGTCAATCACCTCTTTTACTTCTCCCTTCCACTTTCTTTCGTTATGTTTTAGCCTTGTTCGGGCGTGATGTCTGTCGTGGTTTCTCCTTCTTCAGCTTCATTTTCCTTGTTTAGGATGATGATTAAATTGATGAAATAAACGCGTTTTGAGGCTGATGGGTTCTTGTTTAGTTCTATTATGGATGTGGAGAGAGGTACTTTGGGGAGAATAACTTTGATGGGCTTTTGATTCCCTTTCTTTTGAGCTCCCCCTTCTCGATATGGCAGATTGAATCGATATTTTTAGAAGCCAGGGAGTTTCCTGCAGATTCGAGGATAGGTGCGTCATTAAGCTTTTTAGAAACAGTTTTCCACAAAAGATTAGTTTTTCTAATCATGTCGTCTTGTTGTTGCCCAAGTTGAGTTCTCAGACTGGATAACCTTTTTTTCTTGGTGGAAGTCGAAATCATCTAATGCCTTTTCAAGCTTCATTTAGTAATTAGACGAATGGGTAGAGATCGAGCCGTTCCATGGGCTCGTGAATGTTTGAGTTCGTTCCCAGTTAAAGTTTGGTTTGTGCTTCCAAGTGTTGGTGGCTTTATTGAAATTACTTGGTCCTTGGTTAGTGGTGAATTTCCTATTTTCCATATCGTGGTTACTTATTATGAGACGGAGGTAGTAGTATTTTACAAAAGATGTGTGTTATATAAAAATTGTTAGAAAACTCATTTATATACTCATAAAATGTCAAAAACTATGCATAGTATACATAACAACAAATAGTATCGCACAAGTAAAATTTATGACAATCTTGAAATATGATATTAACTTATCATTATTCATCAACCTCACCTTACCACTAATCTTGGGATTAATGAAACACACTATTTAAATATTTATTTATTTTCTTTTAAATGAGTGTTCGTGAGGGTCAAGAAAGATTTCGAGAATATATATCAATTCATTACTCAAATTATAATTGATATCTTTTTTGAATCTAATTGACAAGAAACACACAATACCTAGAAATAGACCTCCGAGTAGTAGGACAATCAGCAAAATCAACATCAGAATATGCAATGAAAGAAATGTCGAAGCAAAAAACAATCTGAAATATGAGATTCCCGTGGATCATGCATAACTAATCACACCTAATGTACCGCATTAGAAATATTTGGACGGGTAAAGGTAAGTGTTGTTCCATTTAGAGTGATTAAACCTAAGAAAACTAAGTTAAATCATTCTCTATGTATTCTCATGAGGGTTTAAACATTTTAGATCAATATCAGATGCGGCGTGTTGCAACAATGAAGTTTTACAACATTCCTAGGCAGAGTACCTAACCGTTGTAGTGTAATATAAGCAGGACTCTGGGGATTGATCGTTCTTTAGATGAATAGTGAGGTAAGCTTAAAATGCATGTCATTAAGGTTTAAGGGTCGAGGGAAGAGTATTTTTGTATTTTTATGTTTTTTAGAAAGTAGGTAAATGTGACAACCCACATTTTTCAGGTTTACTTTTACTTATTAACTTGAAACGTTTTACTTTAAACACGTGAAAAACTCGAATTAACGTATACCCGGGAAGTTATCCCGCGTATTGCGAAAAATGTCTTTGGACGCACACCGACTTTACACTAAGTTTAGTCTACATCATTTAAACATGTTATGATTCTTATGAGAATAGTTTACAAGTCATTTGCATATGATTTTACAAAACGTTTACGTAAGTCGCTTAAACTTGCATTTTAATACATACATGATGTAGGTCTCGTAAGACTTACCAGGAAGTTTACATTCCTATAGGCAGTGTACCTAATCGTTGCAGTGTAGTATATGCAAGACTCAGGGGTTGTTATCGTTCTCTAGGGAAATAGGTTGGGAAGGCTTGATCACGGTCTAACAGAATTCTAGAGGTTGAGAGAAGATTATTTTTGTGTTTTTATATTTAATAAAAGTAGGTAAATCTATGGTTTGGGAGGTTGGTTTGTTTAACTAATAACTAAACTAATTAATATTTAATCTACTGGTGATAACTATTATGATAAGTAAATGTATTTACCTAATCATGCACTACTCCTCAGATTGCTTCTCCTAGATTTGTTGCTTTGTCTCACTTGTGATGATCTGTGTAAGTATTTCCTAGGTCATGAACGGATTGCACGAACCATCGTCTATTTAAAATTCCATTAAGTCAACGCACAAGTAAGGTAGTATGAAGACTATTACAAGGCCCCTAAGAGAATATTTAATGCATGTGAAATAACTTAAGAGGGATCAACCATATAGTGGGTAAGGTAGTATGAAGACTGTTACCGATGGTATCCTTTCTACACTACTCGCGTTTCCCTAGACATATCAACAACGATACAGACAAAGGCTGGTTTTCTAAAGCCTAACGTGCACATTAATCAACAAGAAGCAACATCAAAAGGATCTACAACCTAAGTTTCATGCAATCATAGATATATATAAAGGAGGGTTTAGCCTCACATGTTATAAATAAAGCAAGAAGATAAATTAGTCAAATAACACATAGACATAATGAATGATTAAATATAAATAAACTTACTTGATTAAAACATGGATTCAAGGTAGTACAATAGGATTTTAAGGCCCTAAAAACGACCTATAAAGCTCCTAAAACAACTAGGGTTCGTCTCCCTAGGGTTATACAAAATTATCCCAAAAGTTACACACTAAAACCCTAAATACGGATTTATATTTATAGAGTTGTCGACGCGATGACGTCGCTTTGTGCTCCTGACGCTGTCGCCACGTAGACGATTCTAGATCCTCCTTAAGTCGGCCACATCCTGACGTCGTCGCCATAATCCTGACGCCATCACTAGATTGTTCATGACGGCGTCGCTTTATGCTTGCAACGCCGTCTGTTTGCAAAAGTTATCATGAGATTTGGTGTAGGTCCGTAATCTTGTCTGTTTCTTCTTCAAATGAGCCCATGTCGCGTGCATTTCCTCCAGAAGCCATCCAAGTGCTAAAAACCTAAAAATAAATGATTAAGCACATAATATGGGCATATTTGCAAGATTTAGGGGGTTTAATGACCCTGAAATAGTGTATAAAATGACACCTCATCAAATACCCCTATACTTGGGCTTTGCTTGTCCTCAAGCAAATGGGCTTTACCTACTCTTTAAAAGTATTTTACAACACAATCTTCTAGACCTTATAATTAAAAACACGGAAAGTATATACTAGCACCTCACATAAGTGTTTAGGATTCTCTCTTTCTCTCGGGTGTTTAATAAATTATAACATAAAGGGGAAACGTAAAATCAACACTCATTACCTGTCATAGCATATAAATTACCATAGGCTTGCTAAAGGATCAAACTTCCACCGCTAGGCGCAATCATTATTCATTACTATCTAAAAGGTCTTTTAAAGGGTTGTGGGGTGTAGGTGTAAGATATCATTGACATAAACGAAAACGGATGGGATACTTTTGGGTGGTGACTTTTGGGTGAATTTGGAGTGGAAGGGTTAGCTAATTATTTATAAGAATAGACGTTGGTTTGGTTGCTAAGCCAATGACTCGGGCAAAATATACAAACTCTAGAAAACTCTACATCAATCTCTTTCTTTTTCTTTTCTTGACTCTAATATAAACATAAACATAAGCAAATGGCAGCCCGTACATTTTTTTCACTTCTTTTTTTTATATATACATTTTTTTATATACATTTTTTTCATACACTTTTGCCCTGCCATTGCTTAAACATATAATACATCATGGAGGTTTATAGATACACCCATACACTTGACCTTTTACATACTCGATATTTACAATCTAACTAATGACCCGAATTGAGGCGGATCAAC